>KN819325.1:49591-73729 GCA_000827475.1 Paxillus involutus ATCC 200175
CACACCTCTAACTGATCGCTTCGCCTTTACCGTATGGTTTTTATGTATTACTTGATAATAACAATCCGGGATATCACAAACTTTACTGGCGCCTTGCCTCGTTTAAAAATTCAGATATGTAGTACTTGATCAATGCTTCACCAGATAAAATGCTGAAGCCCGGATTACAGAGCAGCTTATTGTACTGCACCTTGACAATTCTCCCATTGGTGTCTTTTCGTGTCGTTGATCTTGGCAACAACGCGTGGGTTTAACTACATCTGCAAGGTCGTCGAGTAACGTTACTGTTGCACTACACTTTGCAAGTCTCCCATTGGCTGAACAAGCCTTAGCGACTCCCAAGCGAGGCTTAGCGGGCCATGTACCTGTACCATACCTAAAGTGGGTCAACTTCCAAACATTTATGAGCTTTTTCGCGATTTCAGATTGTTGATGTATGTACGTAGCTGTATCCGACGGCTGCTCCTTTTGTCCAGGAACAGCGCCCATTTTAGCCCCTCGTGAGTACATATGTGATAATATAGTCTCCTGGACACCGCACCCTGATGGGAGTCATTAAACAGTTCAGAGACAGAGCATTCAACGTTCAACAGAAACGCATACGCAGCAGTCCCAACAACTTGAACGAGACATGCAGCTACCGCCTGGACTCGTCGCTCTGGTTCGGATTCTCCCTCGACTGTTCGTCGCATCAGCGGCAGTATACACTGGACTCCAGGCATGTGATAAGTTCTTTGGCTATCTTGTCCCCAAGATACCCGCCTACGTTCTGTCGCTACCGCTGGCATTCGCAGTGAAAGTCGTGTATGCCAAGATCAGGGACCGCAGGCAAGCTGCACTTCTTGGGGCTGTCCTTCCCCCCTCGATGAACAGCAAATGGCCTGGCGGCCTGGACAAGCTCTCTGGGCTTGTGTGGAACTTCAGTAACGGCTACATAGGTTGGAACATTCACTTCGTGCTCGCTGGAGGTGCTGACTGGAGTGTAGGTGAATTCATGGAGGCAGAGTGCGAAGAGGTTGGACAGACCTTGAATGCCCGATTGTTGTACGAGGACAGGGTAAATGCTTGTGGAACACTTGGGTAGACAGGATCTCACCATCCTATCCAGATATACACAACGGAACCTGAATATATCAAGGTAAGCTTCGTATCCATCATTTCATTGGATGGTCTCACTCATGGCCGAATCCAGGCTATTCTCGCGACGCAGTTCAATTCCTTTGTTAAAGGTGAGTTGTTGTAGACAGTTCCACAAAGATTTCAGACTGAGTCAAACTACCAAGGCCCTCTCTTTTTTGACCAATTCCACTCTCTTCTCGGGACAGGCGTCTTTAACTCCGATGGTACGCGTTCACAGATCAATAGTTTAACGTCGTCTGAGGTTCGCCTGACATATTCCACTCACAGGCGACATATGGAAGTAGGTGGCGAATGCCTTGTTTTCGTTTTGTTTTCTCGTTTGCTGATACTTGGACAAACCTCCAGATTCCACCGGTCGATGACGCGCCCATTCTTTAGCAGAGTTCGCATCAGTGACTTTGATATCTTTGAAAAGCACGCCGAGGATACAATCAATCAAATGAAGATCCGCTTTCGGGAAGGCTACCCTGTCGACTTTCAGGATGCGGCCTCACGCTTCACTTTAGATTCTGCCACAGAGTTCCTCTTCGGAAAAAACGTCAGCTCACTCTCCGCAGGGCTCGTATACCCGCCCTCGTCCCCGCTGTCCAAGGATCCCAGTATCCTGAACCACCCAGCTAATCGGTTTGCTCAGGCCTTCTCTGAATCACAGGTCGCTGCTGCATATCGTGCCAACTACGGCTCCTCATGGCGCTTCACTGAGCCTTGGCAAGATCAGGTGCTGAAGAGGATAAAGATTTGCTCTGAATTCATTGACCCTATCCTCACGGATACTCTCGCGGAGAAGCATGAATTGAAGAAGCACGGCCTGCTTGAGGTCGAAGATGGCGAAAGGGAGGTCAAAGATGGAGAGACGCTCTTGGAGCATCTGGTCAACTACACGGAAGGTGCGATCTCCAATTCACAAAATATCGCTCTTTGCGCTGACAGTTGTCAGATCGAACTATCATCAAGGACGAGGCGCTGAACATCATGATCGCAGGCAGGGACACAGTAAGTCGATCATGAGGCACATAATCGCGAATCTCTGCGCCCTCACACTCTTCTCATCACCCAGACTGCCGCAACATTGACCTTCGCGATCTACATGCTCTCTCAACACCCTGATGTTCTTGCGCGCTTACGAGAGGAGATCCTCACCAAAGTTGGCAGTTCCAGGAGACCTACGCATGACGACATGAGGGACATGAAATACTTGCGGGCATTCATAAATGGTATGCGCGATTCAGTAACTTGCCAATGAATTTTGCACGGACGCTGAGACACTGCATCAGAGACTCTTCGATTATACCCACCTGTGTAAGTTGTTTTCACGTAGACTACAGAACAATTCTGAAAATTGGATACGTAGTCCTTTCAATGTCAGGTACGCAACCGACCATCGATATGCATTCCCTGTTCTAACGGCTCTCTAGATTGTCCACTGAAGCCCAGGTGTGGCCAGCGCTCAATGGCGGAAAGCCTTTCTACATTCCTCCGAATACGATGTGAGCACGGGCGGTATATTATCTAAATACTATCTCACCCCACCCGTAGGGCCATTTATTCCGTTTTCCTCATGCAGCGCAGGAAAGATTTGTGGGGACCCGATGGTGAGTCTTGGAGTTTGGATCACATTTTAACCGGATAACCAAATTGTATCTTCTGCAGCGGACCACTTCGACCCCGATAGATTCCTTGACGAACGTTTGCACAAGTATTTGATTCCGAATCCGTTCATATTCCTGCCGTTCAACGCCGGTCCTCGGATTTGCCTCGGCCAGCAGGTCTTTTTTTCATGCACGCTTTTCTCTGGTGCATTCATAGCTTACGAACTTTTGCATAGTTTGCGTACCATGAAGTGTCGTACTTCCTCATCCGTCTTTTGCAGTCGTTTGACGCCATGTCTCTGGACATGGCGACACAGCACCTCCCCCCCGCCAATTGGGCCGAGGAGGGAAAGGGGCGCAAGGCCCTGGAGAAGGTCCTTGCGAGGTCCCATTTGCTAATCTATGTTGAGGTACGCTCGACCCTTTGTTCACTGGTAGTCCGCTGTGGCTTTTGTGATTGATCTTTCCCATCGCCGACAGGGTGGGTTGTGGATCAGGATGAAGGTGGCAAGCCCCGTTGAATCCGCCTGATTTATCAGTTCTGCTGAGCTTTTGCGTACTGCTATGCTACATGGCTATCACTTTGTATGTCAGATCTCCCAACTTGCTGTCCATCTAGTCCTATGTAGCCCTTAACCATTCACGGACAGCATGATATCTTGTACGGTGTATGTATCTATTTAACAGGCCTTGACATCCTCGGCCGTGGACTGAACTCGGTCACCTCATTGCTCAAACGACAATCCATTAGGTATGAATGTATGTAGATTACCGCCAGAGCCCCACCCACCCAATGCAAACCGACATTTATCTCGCGTCTATGCTGCACCGGCGCTCCCATTTTCCAACACCTGGGGGTTCCATGGGCCGACGTCGCTCAATGAGCAACCACCGGGGCATCGACACGTCCCGCCAAACTCTACAGGTAGATTCTCCGCCGGGATCTGAGACAAGAGCTTCTCCTTAACGCTCGCACTCCCCAAAATATCAATCTTGGCCACTGTGACCTCGTCCAGCCAAGGTTTGATAATCGACCACACGGTAGAGAATGCCCATGGGGCATTGATAATGTAAAACTTGCCCATGCACTCGGGGTAGCGATCCTGCCCGATCCCAGCTGCTTGGAACACGTAATCTTTCACTCTGTAGAAGCTTGTGATGCTGACGCCAGCGAGATCCATGATCGTGCAGGATGTTTCGACGGGGTGGCCGACGGCCTTGGAACAGGCGGGGAGACGTTCTGTGAGGAATTTTTCGTACTCCAGGACGAAACGCTGGAGTTGACGTTCCTTTGTGGTGACAGCGTCGAGTGCGCTCACATCGAGTTTTCCTAGACGTTGAATGTATACCGGTCGTCCATCCTGGTCATCGTTATGGTCAACAAGCGAGGTCGCATAACGAAAACACGGCACAAAAGTCACCTTGTCCATCTTGTGGTAGTATTGGGGGTAATACTTGTCTACCTCTTCCTTTTCCGTAAACACAAAGTTCCTGTACCGCATCGTAAACATCGTGGTCCAAAGGATGACTGGGAGGCCGTACTTTACGATCTCATCTACCTTGAAGTCTTTCCTCCATTGCTCGGCGGATAATATCATAGCTTTTGTTTTTGCAACATCGAACTTGCGTGCTCTCAAGAATCTACGGGACGAGTCAACAACTGCGTGTCACGATCCATCATCCATCGACATCAATCGCGGCCTCTGATATAATGCATACAGCACCCTCGGCGAGCGACTGTCCGGGCCACGTAAACAAAGGACACACCTGAGGAGCGTTGCATCATCCATCCTCTCCGGAACGAAATGACCCTCGTCTTGGAGCTGCTTCTTCAGCGTGCTCAGTGCATGCTGTTGGCCGGGTGTCAAGTTACCCAAACGACCTGACAAAGGCTTATAATTGGGATCTGCTATGCCTTCTGGCATTGGACTGACACTGGCGGGCTCGGCAGAGGACATGGTAGTAGACAGGTAAAGGTGATGCGGTAAAAAGCTCCAAGGGCTGGTTAAATCATGATATTTGAAACTCAAACAGGCACTGCATGACCATAAGGTCTCGTGCGCACGCTTACAATTCATCATGGATACTTCTAGCATAGCAAGATGGCAGAGATAAAAACGATTCGCATCATTATTTCCACAGCCCAGAATCACGAGTTGAGTCGTGATTCTAATGCGAGGGGGCTTGGACTTTTCCATCTACTAGTAGTACAAGATGCGGCTCATCAAACAAATGGACGGAGCAACGCAGGTTGAAATGCAAGGAGTAATCGTGCAGGGAGTCCGGGAGGAGGTAGATGCGACCGAAACGAATAGACCGAGTGGGTTTTCTGGTGTACATTCTCGTGAAGACAAATGACCGGCAACGCCAATGATACTACATTTTGTTAGAGAGTGAGTTAGAGATTTTTCAGTCAGAGATCGGGGGTTAGATCGTCAGCAGGTCACACAATGTCCCAGAGCTCTTCGAGAGCACAGCAAAACTAGAAAATGATATGTTGGCGATTCCGCAATCAAGACAGATCACGACATACCTTCCCACAAGCGACCGACGCACTGAGTGGGTAGTCACTGATACTGATCTTTTCATCCACGACGTGGTCAGCGAAGTCATCCCGCCCACGAGCCATAGCGCCGACAAAGACAGCAATCGAGTGCGTCTCAGGCAGCGTAGGTAGATATTTCGACAATCTGATGGTCTGGGCGTCACCCGACAACGCTAGGGGAATGGATGCTCAATGATGGGCTGGTTAATAGCACAAATAATAACCTTACTCAATTTGATAGTGTTGACTGGGAGATGGTCGGTAACGGGATTCTGAGGCCGGTTTAGCAGTCATAAGGAGCAAAACAATGGATGGTTCACCTTGATCACTTTTAGCAACTTCTCTGGACCATTGACACCACGAATAGAGAGCTTGTGGAGGAGTTGAACTGAAGAAAGGATAAGAGCGATGAATCCAAATGGTAAAATTCCATACCCATCAAGCCACTAAAGCGTTTGAATGTCCGTGGTATTCTTACATGAGGATTGACCTCGATGAGGACGCCTTTTGCAGTGTGGATGTACACCTGAAGTAGGCCCGCCTTGTTAAGAGGCGAGTCCAGGAGTGTCAAGAGACACTGTAGATAAAGGGATCAGACCGCAATGCGGGCAGGTTAAAATCCGATTGGCTCACCTGGTGTGTAATGTCGGGACGGGCATCGGCAATGTCCCTGCCAGTTTTGGCGAGGATACCTTGATGATCATCGCAGTTCAAGAGGGTGTACTTGACATCGCCCTCTCTGCCTCCTTTTCCCTTTCCTCCACTGGACACCCTATATGCCTCCAAACATGCCTGCTCCAAAATTACAAACAGCCTCCTTTGCGACGATGCGACACCACCCCTTGGTACATGTGCCTGTACAGGTAACATGGATGGGTTCGCTGGTTGAGGTATTGGGTTGTTAGAAGCTCCAGCCATTTTGCGTGTCTTGGATGCAGGAAGAGGGCGTGTTGGTCGTTCTGGGCTGGGTTTGTGAATGTTTGTCGTGGAAGATGAGTCCTCATTGATAGAGTGATCGATCTGCATGGTCGAGCCTTCGGAATCTGATGCCGAATCTGCTCTGCGATGTTGCTGAGGCCGCTTGTCAATGGGTGTGGATTTGGGTCGTGGTGGGGGCTCTATCGTTGCTTCTAGTTCGTCTTGGGCTGTCAGCAGCCTCACCCTATCCAACCCGGGTGCTGCTGTTGACCCGGAATGGCGACGACGACGGACTGGGCTAGCCTCTGGTGCAATAGACATTTTTGCTGGAGTGTTCAATCGCTTTCGTCGACAATGGATGAAGTATTGCGGAAGAAGAAATGATACAAGGAACGACAAGGGAGATGACGGTAGCAAGGGAAAAAGAGGCTTTCAGAATGAAATACAAGAATCGTCCGACGTGTCTCAGGCTCGGATTCACGGGCGCATTATAAAGTACTGCAGAGTCTTTCCCGACATCTTGCCCCAGCTCCTGACCGTGAAAATTTCCCCAGGCACAGCATGTACGTGTCTCACACAAGTAGGCACAATACCTTCTCTGTTTCTACTCTCCACCGTACATAGTCAAGTCTTCGCACACGCGTATCAGTATACCGCTAGAACCTGTGATGCTGGGAGGTGATACTGGTGATAATGGGAGTTTCAGAGGAACTGTCGAGAACCAGTACCAGTTTGCTGCTGGCTTAATGGAGATTTACGACCACGACCGGCGGTAAGAAGGGCTTAAAGAGTGATGCAGATGGGAGACATCGAACCATCTACATTCCTTGTTAATCAATGGATATACATACACACTAGATAGCAGGGCTCACCAGAATTAAATACGTCTCGGATTCCTTGAGTATCAGTCATTCCGCTTATCAGATATACATAAGAACGGAAATGAGACAGACTTGGGTCACTTGACAGCTTCCCAGCGAGCAAAAGGAGTTCTGGTGATCGATGCGCCCGATGATCGAATTGAATTCAACCGCTTGGCGTGTTGTGGGAGTGACAGCAAGGTTACAGTTTGTTTTGTGAGATGGGGGGTGCAAGGAGAACACCAGATCATTGTAATGGAATCGATAATCAAATAAAAGATTGAATTGGGGTACGCGAATGCACGCCTCGTGTACCGTGAAGCGGGAAAGCCCGATTGACGGCGGACAGGCTCTGGGTCAGCAGGGGGCTGATATGGAATCCCTGAAACAGGACAGAGCAGAAAAAAGTTTACCCAGATGAGTCCAGACGTCCGTGGTTGGTAAGAACTGGGGCAGAGAGCAATCGGTCCCGAAGCTGCGATACGATGCAAAGTCAGGCTGAATCGCATACTTGGTGCCTGTAAGCATTGCCGACGTTCGAGACTTACCTGGCCGAGACACCTCAGTACGTCACTATACAGTATGACCATGCTAGCGCAGAAGTGGCAATGTGTAGCATGTGGAGTGGGACAGAAGTTAGGTCGTCTTCAAAAGCGCATACAGACATCAACGGCTAGTATCAGGTCTATAGCTGGATGACGCATCCCCAACCTGCTCGTAGAATGCGATGAAAACGGAGGCCTACTGCAAAAGTCTTAGATGCAGCGGAGATGCCACAATCAACTGGTGTCGCTCAATGTATCGACAAGGCGTCGTGAAAGACATTCTACGCCATGACGCTTTTCATTGCAACAGAACTTACAACAATGCTGTCAACGACAGTTCTTTCCTTGGTAGCGTCACCTACAGCATCTTTCACAGCCACCTCTGCATTGAGCTTGTAATGCTGGCAAATGATTCAGAATGATTGCTGGCAGGAGGGGAAATTACTTGCCTTTTTCACCGACGACCAGTCGGTCAATTGAGAAACATTGGCTAGTGCGTCCAGTTCCCCCTCGACTACGTCACGCATTTTTTGCGATACATCAGGTATATCCGACGTTGCAACACGGACGACGATTAGATCTGTCGAAGTATCCGACACGCCATACCGCCTGATGGCTTCCGTGATCTGGTTGCAATTCGCGCGGTTTTGGAGAAAGCTGGAAAAATGGCAGCAGACAAACTTACATTATTTGTTGGATTGAGGGCCCAGATAATTTCAGAGTGGATTGTCTTTGTTCGCAATAGACCTTGCGACTCTGACAAGAGAGCTTGATATATCGCCGTCTGCAGATGCAGGGGACTTGTGATCTCCAAGACTGGTCAACGCGGATGAACAAAGTGCGAGACGAACGACCGACTAGTTTAGCATTGATAAAGGCAAAATTGATTGCCTCTCGGTCAATCTCGCCCCCCATCAAACTTGCATTGACGATTCGCGATCTGACTGTGGCAGCATTTGTAACTCCTTTGAATTTAGCAGCGTAGACGACGGATAGCTTGAATTGCGGGAATCGATATGTTTCCAGAAATTCCATGGGGTTGCGGCAGTGGATCGAACGACCAGTGCCAAGTTGGTAACTTGGTAGTGACACAGGGTTATGATTCTGAATCGTCAAGCAACAGCAAACTACATACACACCTCCTCTGAAACCCCACCACTCATTTTTTTCTTACCAAACTATAAGCTCATGCAGCCATGAAGATGATACAGTCTCTCAGCCGACTGCCGTCTCCTCTGTCAATTCTCTTTACCACTTTGGCCCTTCAGGCAATTGCTGCGCCAGTCGCTGCATCAACGGTTCTGACGCCCCAGAACTTCAAGGACACGATATCAGAAGGTGTATGGTAAGTCGTACCTCAAATACCAAATGTTTATCCTAGCTAAACAATTGGGCTGGCAGGTTCATCGAGCACTTCTCGCCCTACTGTCGCCATTGTCGCCTTTTTGAGCCAACGTGGAATGAGGTGGTCGAACGTTTTGAAAGCAAGGCTGATCCAGGGGTCCATTTCGCTCAAGTGAATTGCGCACTCCATGGAGGTACGTGCATCTATCTTCGGCCTACACTACTCTTACCACTTGGTTCAGACCTTTGCACCGAGAATGGCGTCACCGGTTACCCTCAGATGAATCTATACCGCAATGGAGAATTCTTGGACACCTACAATGCAAATAGGGAATTTGACCTCCTGGTTGATTATTTGGCTGCACGTGCGGAACCAGAAGGGACACCCGCACCTGCTGTAGATTCTATTGAGGAAGAAGCAATTCTGACGCCGTTACCGACACAAATACCAACCGTGGATCACCTAGTCATCCAAAGCCCTCGCGCTGAAGCGAACCCCTCTGGAGAAGTCGTCTCGCTAGATGTACAAACGTTCGACAGCTTCCTTGCTCAAGGGCCTGCGTTCATCAAGTTCTTTGCACCTTGGTAATATACCGACCTTTTCTCATCGAGTTGGTGCTAATTCGCGTTAGGTGCGGGCATTGCAAGAAACTGGCTCCTACGTGGGTCCAACTCGCTCGACACACGCAACATAAGATGAACATTGCAGAGGTAGACTGTGATGAGCACAAGGCACTTTGTACAAGCCAGGGCGTCACCGGCTTCCCAATGATGTTCTACTACGCCCACGGCGCAAAGACTGAATATTCTGGCGGAAGGACTTACGACCAACTGGTCTCTTTCACTGAGAAGGCTTCTAAGCCGTGAGCCACGTTACTTCCAATACCTGTCATGCAGCTCACCGGAGTTCAGAACAATGCAGGTGATCGAAGCTTCAGAGCTGGAGCAAGTTGCTCGCGAAAACTCGGTCCTATATCTCTTGCTCCATAATCTGTCAGACCACCAAGTAGTGGTAAATGCGATGCGAAACCCTTTCAATGAAGCCTTTTTACTAATAAGAGCTTGCAGAATGACCTCGCCAAGGATTCCCAGCTTCTCTTTGGCTCACCGCCAGTATACATGTCCTCATCACCTGAGCTTTTTGCCAGGTATGACATTCCATCGAGCTCCTTACCTGCCCTCTTCGCGTTCAAGGATAATGACACGAAAGACCCTGCCGCTGTGTTTTACCCCTCATCTCAGCCTGCTGATGCATTGAAATCGTGGCTTTTCAACAACCGCCTTCCGACATCCCTTGAGCTCTCCAGAGACATGTTCCAACAGGTCATGAACGCGCCTCAGAAACCCCTCGTCGTGATCGTCTCCACGCCCAAGGGCATGCAGGACTCCGTCGCCGAGAAGCTCAACGACATCGGGAAGAAGTGGCGCTTGCGGACGAGTCTCAGCCGTGAAGCTAGGAGGGACGTTGTCTTCAGCTGGATGGACGCCGACCAGTGGGGCAAGTGGATGAAGAGTACGTATGGAATTAAGGCTGGCACGGAGCCCGCCGTGATTGTTGCTGATCACTCGGTGAGCAGTCACCTGCTTGTTGCGTTTGAAGTAGCTGATGCACTCTTCACAGCGTTTGATATATTATGATAGGGATGGGGCCGGGCAACCTATCAAATTGACGTCCGTCAGTGTGGCGTCTGCCCTTGAGGCTATACTTGGTGGAACTGCCAAGGTCAAGCACTCCCAGAACATTTTGGAGCGGGCCGTGCAAGTACGTCTCGTTCCCTACCTGCCGTGTTACTCAACTCATTCGGTTTTGCTAGTTATTCAACTCGGGTCTCGTGGGACTCGAGAAGTCGATAGTGGCACACCCATACATGACCGTCCTAGCCATCGCAGGTCTCATGGCAGTCGTTTTAATGGCAATCAGGAAGTTACTTTCCGACGATGTTGCGGACTGGGATGCGGAGCAACGGTATGCGAAGCGTGGTCGCTTGGATTAATTTAGGGTGTCTCGTTCTATGTGGTAGGAGTCGATATAATCTGAATCTTGTATGCATGCGAGATTAGCTAGAGTGGACACTGCCCCATTTCCGTAGCGTATGTAGAGGAAAATGTGGTAATTCTCTTGCAAAGCCGTTGTAATGTCCTTGAAGTGTACATTCAAGGCACTACTAGAGGAGGTCGCACGTACTATGTGCTAATCCGAGTCTGACACATGACGGGCGTCGGGCGTGCTCTTCCTCAAGTTCCACAAACACACGGCTCCTTGTGCATGTAATGGACAGCAACGAATTCGATGTCATCGTGCTTGGTACCGGGCTGTCAGAATCAATTGCTGCTGCGTGAGCTTTCTTGTTACACCAAGATCATTACTGTACTGAACCCCACGCTTACACTCAGCGCACTTGCTAAGGCTGGACTCAAAGTAGCCCACATCGATCCAAACGCGTATTACGGCGCTGACGAGGCAACATTGACGCTGGACGAGCTAGTTCAGTGGGCAGACGCACACACCACGTCAGATCTTGCCCAAGGGCACGCCTCCAAAAGTGTTCAGTACCAAGTGGACTATCGATCTACCAACGTCTTGCCACATTCAAAGCAATACTCCATTTCTTTATCCCCGTCGGTCATAGCAGCCGTTGGGCCATTCATATCTTCTTTAACATCTTCGGGTGTTTCTCGATACGGGTCATTCAAGTTGCTCCGCCCTGTTTCAATTTATCACAATGGCCAGTTTAAAGGCGTCCCGCAGAACAAGGGATCTATCTTCCAGGACCGCACTATCCCATTAATCGAGAAACGTCGCCTCGTACGCTTTCTGATGTTTGCCTCCGGGGAATTCGAAGAAAGTCCCGAACTCCAGGGTAAAGAAAGTATCCCTTTCGACCAGTTTCTTCATCACTTTTTCGCTTTGGGCGAAGACATCGCTCATGTGATCACGTTTGCCCTTGCGTTTTGCAATTTTTCTGGAGGTGACAAGACCCTTACGCACCACCATGTTGACAACTAACGCTGGTTTTTAGAGTCAACGTTGACGGCGCTGCGGCGCGTGCGTAGCAGCGTAAGGTCAATCGGGCGATATGGCTCATCACCATTCCTCGTTGGGTACTACGGGGGATCTGGGGAGATTGCTCAGGGATTTTGTCGCGCGGCAGCTGTGAATGGCACCACCTACATCCTTGGTCGGAAGATTTCAAACATCGCCGTTAATGCACCATTGTCATTTCCCAGTGACGACCAAGGAGCTGCACCTCGTTACACCGTTGAGCTCGACGACATTCCTGAGCCACTCCGAGCATCGTGCTTGTTATCCTCACCATCTCACATGCCCGATTATTTGCAATCTAAAGTGGGTCTCATCCCCTCTGATGCAAATGCGCCATCCACAAGGGGGCACCGGGTACCCGCTGTAGCTCGATGCATTGCCATAGTGGACGGTACTCTCCCTCGCTTGGTTGCAAATGACGATGCGCTGCTGGGCGAAGGGTACTCAGATTCCGTCCTTGTTGTCTTTCCTCCCGGGTCCCTCCACGATGGCTCCACGACATCGTCTGTACATGTCTTGACGGCAGGCGCTGGTACAATGTCTGCACCTTCGGACAAAAGTATTGTCTATCTCTCCATGCCTTTGCATGAGTGTGACAGGTCCTCCAAGGATCTTCTCGATCCTTACTTGACAGCCGTACTTGCTGGTTCAGTACCCTTATTCCAGGTTTTCTACATGCAATACTTCCCTTCATCGCACGCAAACCCGCCTGTGGATGTTAGATCTGATTTTTATGTTTTGCCAATTTTGCAACCAGATATTCTTCAATCTGTTGATCATGCAGCACAAGATGCTGAATGTGCCTTTCGGTGCATTATGCAAGCTGTCAATCCAAATCCTGTCTCAGGGGAAGTGGAAGAATTTTGGGTAAATCATGGTCAGCTCCCGGTAACCACGTTCCTCATGACTCAACCTCCGTTCCTGTATCGCCACACCCAATATCATACAGAGAGGTAAGCCAACCGAAGTAGTATCTGCTGATTAGTTATTCACCAATGTTCTTGGCTAGCCTTCGACTTGGGAAGCAATGTTCCGTGCAGAACTTGGTAACGGAGACCGCGATCGTGCTGTCGCTCTTCTAGAACGGTTACAACAAAGGTACTTTCACATCTAATATATTGAAGTTCCTCTCACTAATGCATACCCAAGACAATTCCCGCAAGCCGTGTACAATCGGATACGAGGTATCATGCTCGACGACTCGGTATCGCCATGGGGTCAATCACCTCAGTCCCAGTCCCCATGATCCTTGTGCGAGCTTCGCAATACATCTTTCGGCATCTGGTATCTGGTCTTCAGCATCTCACATCTGTACGCGATAGAACCTATCCACGCATTCACTTTCATGTTTTACCGTATTGGAGACAACTCCGAAGACCAAAGGAAAGGCACGATATTTCTTGAGACTGCCGGGTCTTTCAAAAAAAAAGCCATCAAAGTATCTGATCATTTAATCTGCTCATCTATTATTGAATATGCCGCACATGTTGTACATTACCTTCAGCTTTGTATCATACAGTCCCGAATATACATGGAGTATGCCTACTGCTCAAAATCATCATCATCACTACTGTCGGCCAGCAACACCGCTAGCTGGGTCTGCCAGGCTCTCGAAAATCGAGCGAGCCTCGTCTATAGCGCCGTCGGCTGCGTATCCCTTGATCAACAAGTTCGCAATGTAAGCAGTCATGTGCACGCCAGATGCTTGGAGCTGGGCGAGGTAGTTCTGTGCGAGATCCATGCGCTTGTGGGTAACGAGCACATTGATGAGCGACTCGTAGGTTACGGAGTCAGGTAGGGGAGCACCACGCTTGACAGAGGGGTGGGACGGGATAGCTTCAAAGATACTGATAGCCTTGTCAAGATCCTTCAGCACGCAACCGTAAGCATTGATAAGTGCCGCCCAATGACTGCCTTGAAGTTGGATGTTCCGGCTTGATTCAATGCGCTTGAATATATCCTCCATGGCGTTCACATCGATGGGCTCAATGGTTCCATATGCATCGATGAGGAGCTGCAGGACGGAATGCATTAGAACTGGAGACTAACGGAGAGCGTGCCGGGCTTACCTTGTACGTGTGCGCCGATGGGTGAATGTTGGCCTCAGTCATCTTGTTGAAGTAGTACAGTACCCTTTCCCTTTCCGGCTTCGTATGCGTGTACATTTGCATCATCGTGTTGTAAGGAGGAATCCTGGGTTTGAAGTTGGCCTGACTGGTCATCTCCTCGAATAGCTGTTCAGCAGCCGAAGTGTCTCCAACTCTTGCGCATGCTGCTATGACCGCACCGTAAGTGATGGACGAGGGTCGCAGTGACGCGTTGGCCTTCATCTGCTGGAACAGGTCCAGAGCAAAGTCTGCCTTGCGGGCCTTGGCAAGCTTGGAGATAATGGTATTGTAAAGGTATACGTTTGGCTTGGTTCCGATCATTTGACATTCCGCAAAGAGGGCCATAGCATTGGAGGTGTCATCTGTGGTGTCCTTAACACACTCGATCAAAGATCCATAGGCGTCGGGGGAGGGAACGCCTCCAGCAGCGGTGATCCGGTCCCGGTGAGCAAACGCAGCTTCCATGTCACCCGCATGCGCATAAGCAATAATCATGTGATCCTCGATCTGGAACCATGCCTGTGATTGCCAAGTGGGGTTCTGTGATAGGAAGGGGGAGAAGAGGACCTGTTGAGCAATAGAATATACCGAATGCGCTGCGGCGATGTCGCGTGCGCGACCAAGGCCATTGATCAGGCGACCTAGACTAGCTGGGTGAGGGTAACGAGGGGGCTTGGCGGAGATGGAAGCTTGGAGGGCGGCATAGCTGTCGTGGACCGTAAGAGATGGGTGAGATGGGAACCATTGATCGATGTGCCGACTAACGTCTGCGTCAATGATGATGTGTTCCGGCGGAGGAGGGACGTCGGCCGGGTACGTGGACATGGGAGGCGGTGTGGGGGCGCGGGGTACTTCATCCTGTTCATCCGTGCGCTTGGCAAGAGGGAGCTCAAGAGCGCGGAAGGAGCTGTGCAGGCCATCTAGGAAGTGGGAGATGTCGCGGTCGGTGTAGTGTGCATACAATGCTTCCGTTACGCGGGTCATTGTCTTGCTGGGAACTTGAAAGATGATTTGTGCGTTGTCCATAGCCTGCAGAAGCCCCATAAGACCAGTGTACGCGCATCTTGGGGGAGAGGGAATTTCCGTGGTGGAAGGCTGCACAGGTAGTGCAAGCGCACACACAAGGATCATCTCGTGGTCGGCAGTGGAGAGCTCGTGTTGAGATGCCACAGGGGCGGTCAGGTAGGCGTGGAGGTGATGGCTGGCTATTGAAGCCGTGGGGCGAATGGCAAGCCGTCCAGCGAGGCGCATGATAGGTAGAGTCTGCACCAGCGTCGGCGAGCTGGCAGATACAGCTGCTTCAAAAGCAAGAGGCAGCACGTTGGTCAGTGCCGCTCTGGAGTACTTGGGTATACCCTTGCTCTGAGGATCAGCTTTTAGTATGACCTTTTCCTCGTACGCAACCAAGCTTTGAGCCATCTCCCATCCTTCTTGAGCCATGCCGAAGTAGACAAAATGAGGATATGCGCGAGCAAAATCATTCGCGAGGTGGTACGATCCCGCGTGGTTTCCAGAAAGGCTGGTCGTGCCGTTGGGGAAATGTCTAGAGATGAACTCCAGAGATGCCTTTGCGTGTTCTTCCATGCCCTCGATCTGAACGCCTGCTTCACGAGCCTTTGCGACCTCTTCGAGAAAATGAAGGTTGGCATCAAAGACCATTAACGTGTCTACGACTCTAACATCCAGCCCATCCTGTGGTGCGCACTTGACAAGGACATCAAATAGTCTGTTAAGGTCTTGCAGGTAAGCCTTGTTCCCGGTTGAAGCCTGTGCAAGGGCATCCAACATGACAATCCAGGAGACTTGATCTGGACGAGAAGGGTTCCGCGTGGGCTCATAGGGGTTGCGGGAAGCACTAGGTTGTTGAAGAAGACGATCGAACCAAGAGAGAGCGGTCTCAATATCAGACTTGGGTCCATCCTTGGCAACATCTGATGAGGGAGACGGGTTGCAGAAGCCGTTGATAATTGTCGTGAATGTTGACGAAGCCGGGGGTGGGACTACTGAGTTTGAAACACCTGTTACCATCTTAGCCACTGACAATGACTAGGAAAATTCGAGACGTACCCTTGTCGGAAATCTCACCGTCGATCATCATCTCGAGCAGACGAAGTGCACCTGCGGGTTGTCCGGCCCTGAAATAAGCCTCCATCATTTTGTTCCACATCTGAATTTGGACCTTGAGCTTTGGTTCGGAATGCACGACAAGTCCCTTTGAGGTGAGCTCCCGGAACTCGGAAAAGACTTCCTTGGCACCAGCAAGATCGCCAGTATTAACGTAGGTGTTCAACAGGTGGTAAAATACAAGACTGGAAGGATAGAACGGTGGAGGACTGCGGCTGGGAGAGTTGGCGCGAGTGGGTGAAGGAGAAGCTTGGCGGGAGGGTTGTGACCTGGCCTCGAGCTGCGTGTATATACGAATAGCGGCGTCCACGTTCGCGTGAGCTGCACACGAGCGGAGGAGTCCGTGATAAACGCTGAGGGGGAAATGCAAAGCCAACGAAGCACGACGGCCCTCCCCTGCTTCGGTTGAAGCGGGTGCAACCTGAGGAGCAGTGATGCAAGCAGCTTCGAAAATCGCTATAGCGGTCGCAAAATTGTCCTCTGCGAGCAATGCAGCCTTCCGTCCCTCGTCGGACTCTACGGCGGAAACTTCCTCGACATTTGCTGTTGCCCGTCCACTCAGTCGCTCTCGCTTTGCACGGTACTCGAGCATCTGGAGAGCTTTTTGGACCTCGTGATCCCGTTCAGTGAGCTCCAAAATCATCTGGATGTACGTTCTCAAGTCAGGCGTCAAGCCCCGTGCCAGAAGTGCGTTATACCGAGCTGCAGTTTCTCCTGGTTCAGCCTTAGTTGCTTCTACGGGCTGGGATCCAGTATTCGTGGACTGAGATGTGGAGGTTTCCGCCATAGGAGGCGACTGATCAACTGGGGTCGGGGGAACCAAAGGAGCCATGTCGTCCGCGGAAGTGTGCGATGCGGTCGAGTTCCGTCGCGCCCTGGGCGAGCGCGATTCCTGAACGGCCTCGATCTCATCCTGCTGTTCCGTAGCAGTGGCAGGGGCGAACGCGTGTCGCTCGCGTAGATGCATTTGTACAGTCTGCAACACGCTAACGTCCATCTGTTGCTCATGATCGTTCCTACCTGCAGGGAGTGATAGCGAGTGCCGGCGTGCAAGGGTGCGGGGATGTCTCGACGAAGAGCGAGGAGTAACAATTGTCACTTTTATTTCCTCTTTCTCGTCGTCTGCTTTGGTCGCGCCATCCTGGGTGGCAGACGAGTTAGCGTGTGTGATTGCACGACCAGCGCCCTATCAATTGGGCGCAAGTTAGTACCACAACAACAACTATGGATGGATCATACTGACAGTGTAACCTTTGTAAAACTTGCTTCCAGCATTGAACTTGGCGCCCCCTGGACCAGCGCCTGTACCAGCACTGCCCCAAGAAGATCCAGCACCTGCAGCAGGACCAGACTGGAGAACATTACGAAGGGCACCCGACTGGTTTTGGACCAGTGCGACTGCACGGGAAGTGTGCAAGAAAAGATGATTTGCGACCTTGGGGATCATGGTCGCGTCAGGCGGTAGTGAGTAATATTACAGAGGAAGATGCTATGGTGACTGCTAGCCCTGATTAGTGTTGGGCGGAGAACCGCAAGGGCTGTCGACAAGGACCAGCGACGATGAAGAGCAGTGGGAAGAACGTGTAATGACTCTATGTTATTTCGATCGCGGGCAATAAAACCAAAATTGATGATTCGGGAGAACACGGGTCACACCATGCCGAGATTTTCCTTCCGCTTCTGCCGAGCGTAAACGCAACATGACTCGGCCACGGACTCGGAGGGCCGAAAGTCTACGTACGTATCACGCTGGCCAAGAAATCATCGGACTACAGGCGGAATGAGGAATCTGTGACTCATGTGTGCATATCAATAGATAACCACAGAAACAACCCTTCCTCAGGCTAAGTCACACTATAGATTCACCGCTCAACGAGCCTCCAGTCTCCGTTGATAATGTCCTCCCACGAGTGTTCCTCTTCCTCTTCAGCTTTGACTTCACATCCCTCTTCCTCATAGCCACTGAGCGGCCCGCTGAACGAGAGTTCTTCATGCGGGTGTAACGGATGTACGAGCAGTTTCTTCCTTGCCGGATCCGTACTCAAGGACAGCACCCTGACGAGCGTGAGGAGAAATTCTGGTGTGTATGTCGCAGGGTTGATACCCAGGGCCTATAAAAGAAGGATACAGAGGAGTTAACCATGCAGTTATCGAGTAGCGGCTGCGATGCTGACCTTGTAGCCAACCACACGCCCGGGAACCACCTGTTGTTCTTTGGTGATCTTTGGCAGTGTGGCCCAACTTTTGTTCGCAAACGACTCCAGAGCTGCAACGTCCATGTCGGAGTCGAGCGGTGTACCTTGCGAGGTTACCTGTCCCACCGCATCCGTATTTGCTCCACCACCATAGTCAAGCGTGACATCTCCACCGATCTCCTCGACCTTTCCATTCGCCCCGGCGTCAGTGTTATCCCCATGGTCACCTTCAAATGCCTCTCCATATTCAACACGCATCTTCCGTTTCTTCTTCGGCCGATGCAGCCCAGCCTCGACGTCTACACTAGTTACGAAGAGGTTAGGTGGAAGCGAAGACCGTGAAGACGGTGGAATGAGAGGAGGTAGAACATTCGGAGTCGCTTGTTGGACGGTTCCATCAGGCATTGGTGGCTTGCATGGTTCAGCTGGGGTGCTACACCTAGGCGTAGTTGCCGAACCGGCTGCGGATGTGGATGCCACACTTTCTAGATCTGCGAATATGATCCTGGGAGGTAGAGGCTTGCCTATGAGCGCTTTGAAGTTCTTCGCCTTGTTCTTGTTGCGGAGAGAGAGAGAAGGGAGAGCAAGAAGTGAGTTCGCAGTGTAGGTGACGTGAGGAAGAGCTGGTGTTATTGCTTCGTGATCTGGGACTATAGCATTCGCGCCAGAGACCGGTCCTGGTTCGTCCAGTGTAGCGGCTTCACGTTCACTGGTTCGCTTAAGCCTTCTCCGAAGGTTTCGCGAGTGAGTTTGAGGTTTACCATAGCCAGGCGGGACGAGATTTGCTGTGCTAGTGAGCCAATGGTTGCATCGAGGTGAACACAGGATTCATGAATAGGTAGAAATTAACATACGGCCGTACAGCCTGTGGCCCCTGTTGTGATTTGAATTTAGGCTGTTCTCGTATTTGAGATTTTGTGGGCTCTGTGAGTTCTGATTTCTTTTTTGGGAAGGATGGCGTCGTCCGTGATATAGAAGCGTCCGAGTCCGAGTCCGAGGATGTAGATGTAGTGGACGATCCAGAAGTCGATTCGGACTCGGAGGATGACGATACGGAGGAGCTGGATGAGCTGGATGACGATGAGCTGGTCTCTGCGCCGGACGCGGGGCTCGACGACGACGTTGACGCGTGTCGTTTTCGCTTGTTAGAATTTAGGGGTGTAGATCCCAGACTGGTCTTTATGTGGGATAAACCTGATAGAGGCTTGGATTCATTGAGAGACATGCTTCTTGTTGGTCCAGACATGTTGCGTCCTGGGATCGTCAGTATTCCGCTACTGGGAGTCGTCTCTGTCACATCGATACTGCGTCCTTATTAGTTTCTGTCAAAATTCAAATATGGAAGCAGAAGACAGCACTTACCACACTAAATCGCCGTCTCTCACAACCGTCAATTCAGAATCATCGAGCAGCTCAAATTCGTCAATCGAGAGGCGTAGACACGATGGGGCTACGCCGCAAAGCGTGGGGAGGGATGAGCAGAGGAGGAATTTCAGGGACTGGACAGTTGATCGGGATTTGTCATGACATGAAGAAGGACCTCGGTCTGATGTAGAGGGGATAGTGAACCAGGCTCTGAGAGCAGGAAGTGGGGGATTGGTGGAGATCTTGATACGCATTGGGGACGGAGGCAAATCGCGGCGAAGTCGACGATAGCAACGCGGTAGAGCTACCTGGCATATAAGGTTCGACAGGCTACTTGGTCCATGAGGTCAGAGTTCGGCAAGAGATAATACTTAGTAGACTCACCAGCCTGCCCCAGCTAGTGAACGTTTTCACTGCGTCACGTCAAAGTTCTGGCAGCACCTGCAACGGTCACCGTAGTAAGTAATACTGACATGCCTTATTACTAGTTACCGCTGACTCATCGTAGCCAGCATTCGCACGGTCACTTTAGCCCGCTTCAGCCACGTCTCAACCACGTCTGCTCAAAACCTGAGTCGCGTGTAACAAGTTAGGCATTGTCCGTTAACACTCGTTGAACCCCATCTCCCAGCTTGAAAAGACTCACGCATACCACACTCACTCTTTGAAGCCCTGGTGTGCAACCATGGCAAAATACCACTACGACGAGGCCGGTAACCTGGCCGCGTCCTTCTTTATTTCGATGCTAGCAATTTTGCTCGTGCCCTTGACTTTGACAACTGCTGCCAGCCTAAATGCAAGTAAGTACGACGACTACTGGCGTCCCTACGAATCGCTGATGCTGGCAAGAGCGACCAGAAGAAACGATGAAAGGATGCCAATGCAAGCCTTGTGTTGAACGGAGAAAGCAGGCCATCGCAGAGGATAAAGGGTCAATGTTCCGACTCAAGTCCAGGAAGAAGATGATCGTGCTCCTTGCCGGCTGGTCTATCGTGGGTTTCTTGGCATACAAAGTGAGGAACGCCGAGTCGGATAACAAGACGTACAATCCGTTTGAAATTCTGGGCATTTCCACTGTGCGTACTTGCCATCTTATTGGTTCACGATAGCAGCAGTTGATATTTTCTACAGGGCGTTACGGAGAAAGAAATCAAGTCGCATTTCAAGAAGCTTTCTAAACTCTAGTGAGTGTTACCTGGAATGGTCTCATAGAGCGCTCTGACCATTATTTGAAGTCACCCCGATAAGGTGAAAGCTACTGTGAACGATACAGTCGAGGAAATTGCGAACCGCTTCGTGGACATCACCAAGGCATATAAATCGTAAGTCTTCATCTTGAACCTCCATTGTAACATGAAGTAAATGCGTTACCTTAGCCTTACTGACGAGACAATCCGCCGCAACTATGAACTTTACGGCCACCCCGATGGTCGGCAAGAGGTTTCCATGGGTATTGCGCTTCCCTCCTGGATTATTGAGGGGAACAACACCATTTGGGTGCTTGGATTATATGGACTGCTCATCGGTGCTGTGCTTCCTGGGATGGTAGGACGCTGGTGGTTTGGCAGTCGGAGAAAGACCAAGGAAGGAGTTGAGGCGAAGACAGCGGAGGGATTCTGGAAGGGCGTGGAGGAGGGAAGTAGCATTGGTGATGTTATTCACGTCTTTAGCAGCGGGTTTCAACACGAGGCTTGGGACAAGACCGCAGGAGACTTGAGCAAGATAGAGGAGGAGATCGCGAAGAGGGGAGGAGAGTGGATGAAGAACGACGTCGTGGGTGGTGACGGCAAAGAAAAGGTGAAACGCGCGTTGACCCTACTTTACGCTCATCTCCTAAGACTCGACCTGGGTTCCAAAGCGTTGGAACAAGGTAGCGTTGTTTTACTCCATGTTTTATCATCCAAGATTTACATTTATTTTCTAGAACAAGCTTCTCTACTTCGGAAAACCCCCACACTCCTCAATGCGCTCTTGAACATCGCCTCTGCTCGGTCCTGGCTCGGCCCAACACTCGGTGCCATGCGTGTTCATGCGTACATCGCGCAAGCGCTGGTACCCGGAGAGGCTGTGCTCCCGCAAGCTCAACTCCCCGGGTTCGACGCCGCAACGTCAAGCTCCGAAAAGCACGACCTCACGGCGTTTGTGCAGGCCTTGGAAGAGAGCGGTGATGATCGTGCCGCGGAAGCCAGGAAGGCGCTCAACAACTGGGAATCTCTGGAGGTGGTTGACATAGAATTCAAAGGTATGTGCTTTGCAGCTCGTCTGAGTGCCTTTGAAGCGAGCGATAATGTCCATAGTCATCGGTGAACGGTTGGTCACACCATCTTCAATCGTATTCTTGCTCGTGAAGCTTCGGGTGATGGAGCCTAACGCAATATTATCACCTTCATCAAATGTCGATGCGAAGAATGCGAAGAAGAACGACGACATCGACGAAAAGTTTTTGAACAGTCGAGGGGAAGCCGAGGAACTTCAGGGAGATGGCGCCGGGTGGGCACACGCTCCTTTCTGGCCTGGGGTATGTCTCCATACTTCATTTTACGGGGGATTTATCATTCATAATCTGCCTACCAGCTCCGTAAGGCTGGTTGGTGGCTCGTCCTCGCAGACGACAAATCAAACAGACTTGTTGTTCCACCTTTGAAAATAACCGATGTTCCTCGCTCCGATCCTTCAAAAGAGCGCAATTACAGGTGCTACAAGCTTCAATTTCAGGCGCCTCCCAACGTCGGACTATTTACGTGGAAAGTATACTTCGTGAGTGACACGATGGTTGGGGAGGAGATATGTCGAGGTATTTCGGTGGGTGTTTCGGCTTAGGGATTTGCTTGGAGTTTGGCTAACGATCCTTATGCATCCAGCTCAAAATCGACGACGTTTCTGCGCTTAATGCTGAGGAGCAAACTCCCGAGGATGAAATTTCAGATCCTGAAGAAGACACATTGGCTGGACAAATGGCCGCTATGCGTGGAGGCTCGGTAAAGAAGGGGGCAGTTGAAGAGGACAGCGAAGATGAAAGTTCCACAGATGATGACGCCGATGAGGGAGGGGATGATAGCACTGATAGTGATTAGGTCTATATAGTCTGGACAGCGAATAATCAGGTTGAAGTTCGGCCACCTATTCCTGCTGGGCCCAGACACAGGAAATCAACGGAAAAAAATGACTAGGTTTTTTCAGACGTTTCTGGAGAAATGGCCAAGTATTGGCTAGGTATTAGACAGATCTTTGTATTCGCCCAGTAACAACCATACGGAGTACTAGTAGCACTCGATTGCACCATGTCTAAATTCACTGGGCGAATGCCGGCCAGAGAGCACCAGTACTAGCACCGGTATACACTGATTACTATTGCCCTTTGCCTCAGCCCTGACGTTCTCAATATTGAGCCCAGAATCCTTCACAACATCAATGTTAATCCCCCAGCTTTGCAGTGTCAACACTGTGCTCCAAGTTGGTGGTGGGCTACTTGTCATGGTGAGCTGCAGAACAAGTTTACTGATTATATTCAAATCTCACAGATACTAGCTACGTATGGACAATCGCCGCCTCGAGTGACACCCGTAGAATATACGACTTGGGAGCGGCATCAGGACTCGGAGGCCGACGAGGGGTGTAAGAACGAAGACAAACGGCTCCGTAACCTGCAGAGAACGGGGAGGGACGCATCACCTGCACTCGATGACAGCAATGATGGGAGCATTAATCCGGTTGATGATCTGTTGTTTCTTTGTCGAGACGATTTAGTTGACGAGGACGAAGAGGACGGAACGGATATCAGTATTGAAGATTGTGACTTCCCGCCAGCATCGACGAGCACCCTGCCATTCGAAATGGGTATATCCGCGCATATATGCTGCCTACTACAAATAGTGGTGCACAAATATGATTATAATAAATTTTACGGGCTAATTTATCATAATTGTATCGTATTCTGAGCTGCGAGAGGGGTATTTACTCGTAGCCTAATGGTATTGTAATGTAATAGAAATGTATTCATATTTATTCGTATCTAATGGTTGTTGTGCCAGATGGAAACATCAGTGAGATAGCTAATACCTTCACCTAGACCTTTCCTCAGCCATTCCTTAGTAACGACGGTCATCAAGGCCGTCACCGCAGTCATAGACGATCGAGAGTCCATGAGTGTGTGCTTTGTGCTTGAGAAGAGCCGTTCGACTGACATGCTCACCCCAGGAATGGCAAGAACATCTCGCGCAATCCACAAGAGCACGGGGAATTGATTCTGGTGGGTCTGTGCCAATGCGAGTGGTCGTTAACAACCAAATGAAACTTATGAAAGATTGGACACTTACTTTCCACCATCCAAGCAGATCATTTCTATTGTGCAAGGATAAGCAC
>KN819325.1:110816-124551 GCA_000827475.1 Paxillus involutus ATCC 200175
AGCCAAAACTGGGAAGTGGGTCAGCTGCTGGCAACTACCAAACAATTACCAAATTTGTGAGTAAGTGTACTGACCAAGTTATAGGTCGCTTCATAGTAGTGCTAGTAAGTACAGCAATGCTGCAAGATGACAAGATGATTCCCACTGTCCCATGAATAAATTGACCCTTACCGGCAGTACTAGTTTGTGTACCATTGCAATGTTAAATTTAATACAGAACCTTTGGGGCTTCAACATCTACTTGTGAGACATGGTCCTCAGCCTCAAATGTTGCCAGTGCAGGGATATTACTATTATGGTGATGCTGGCAATCATTCTCACAATGTTCCGTTTCACCACCCTATGAGCCCTACTAGTCAGCCATCTTCCAGTGTCATGGCACAGATACAGCTGCAGTTTGCGGAGTTGGACCTGTGTCTGTGGAGGTTTCCACTCAGGGCTTGAACAATGCAGGCCCTCAGTGTCACCATCCAGCATCTGAGTCAGCCGCAGCATAACCATCTTTAACTAACTGAGCTCACCTTGTGGAACCTTCAGGCTCACAATGAGCACCTGTGAGAGCTCCTCATGACTCCAAAGGCCAATGCCACAAATGTGTGGTACTTTTTGTGGGCAGTGAACAGCAAGGATAAACCTGACTCAATGCCAGTCAATCAGCCTCGACTGTCAGATAAACCAGAATTGAACTTTGTTGCTTGTCAGCTGTGTGGGTGAGCATCTGATGATGAGTCAGTGTTCCGGAATTTGCTAAGAAAATTCACTAGAGATGACAAGGAAACCCCACGATGGAAGGTGTGGAAGCCCAGTAATGGCATGACATTGTGCTACTGAGCCCATATGGACGAGAAACATGGTGGTCAATGGCGAAATATTTGTCAAGTAATGGGGCTAAAGAATGCTGGAGAGTCTGATTTGGAGGATAGTCGTGAACGTGCTCCATTTATGCTGGAGATGCTTTATCACTTGCTTATGAGATGGGTCGCTGTGGATGATCAGGTATGTGTGCCATTTCAGACCGTCGGTCAATGTGGAACTTCTGTCTTACTCACTCAAATTTTTCAACAGTCTTTCAATGTTGTTGAATGCCCAGAATTTCGTGAACTCTTGCTGTGCCTTGGTGATGGGAAAATTGACGACAAGGATCTTCCTCACTGTACCAAGCTCATGCAGATGGTGATAACTGAGTTTCAGAGGGAATACAATAAAATGAAAGACGACCTCCAGGTAGAACTCAAATTGGTTTATCTTCATTACAACTCCAGCTAATTTTCACCTTGATGGCTCATAGAATGCACTGGGCCATGTTTCACAGACTACTGACTTATGGAGTGACCCTAATCTCGACAGCTATATGGCAGTGACAGCCCATTTCATGTCACAGTGTCTTCTTCTGAGGTAGAGATATGGAATATGCTCCTAGAAATACAGAGAAGCAAACCAACAAAAATCTCTCAAGCACAGTTCACAGTCAGCATTTTGTATGTGAGAGTATCCTCAGTTTTGAAAGGCTGGTAACGTGTTGTTTGTGGCAAGGGGGATTTGGGTTTCTGCCTATCTCTATTGTTGAGTCTAGAAAATGGTGATCAATGGAATAGTACTTGGATGACTAAACTGACAGGAAAAGGTATTCCCTAGACTGTCAAGTCTTGCTGGCTTCCTCCCTTAACTGGCTTAGCAATTGCTCAACTGCTGATTCCTTTAGCGCTAATGTAGGCTTACTTGGATATCATGTACAGCTAGCCTCTTTGCTCTGCAGTGCTTAGGACTGATAAAACTTATGTGTAACCTTGCTTCTGATGTCTATACTGAAGAAATAAAAGGGTAATCTCTCTCTTAGAGTCCCTGACTTATCACTCAGTAGTCTTGCTTAGGAGGAACTTTCATATAGGAATCACTCAGTGGACTTATAGAGGGGTTCTAACTTGGGTTCTTATTCCATTTTAGGCTGGAAAAAGGCAGCTTTTATATACTATTTGAAGGTGGCTATGCCTTCCTATTTAGGATGCCTAAGGCTGTGCTATTCTTACCAAATATGTACTAGATTGGGCAGGAATGAGTCATGTGCAGCGTAGAACAGCCTTGCACAGCCTGGCACAGCTGTGCATAGCATTAGTTCACTGCCTTGCATAGCTATGCATAACATTAAGGGGAAACTAGACTAAGGAAACTGTATCTTAGATCTGATAAGCTAATGGGTAGTTGTTCATAGAGATTATTATACGGGTAAGCAAGTTTATGCTATAAATAATGATCCTGTGCTCCAAAGATCTCAAGAAAAATATGGAAATGATCACCTATGCAGCCTCTTGCTGTCTGTATAGGTCCTGAGTGTGATGAACTCCTTGCTGACTATATATTAGCAATTCTTTACCACACAGCCTAAGCATTGAAGCTTATTCAACTTGGTGATGTGGTGTGTGTTACTTAGGTTCGTACTGATGGTGTGTAGGGTAGTATAGTGTATGGGTATATACGCACCTGACTTATGCATGGACCTGTTGCATGCATGTCACCGCGTCCTTCACAATAATGTATTGTCTCAGTAGTATATCTCAGTACCATGTATCATTTGTCCGATGCCCATGGGTTTTGTACAAACAATGTATGCTTTGCAATCTTTAAGACTGCTAACTAATGAGTGAGCAAGCAACTGTCGACACTTGTCTGTCACCATGTACAAGGCAATCTTACTTCGCCACATTTCCACCAATGTCCCAATCTCCAATGAGATATCTCAAGAAATTTATTGCATGGCGGACATTATTGAGAGGGCACACAGCAACAAAGGTAAAGAATCATGCCGATGACTTGTACACTGCATAAACAGCACAAAGTCCAGGTGCAATGGGACACCAAAGAATATTTTCGCCGCTTGGAAAAGCGAAACTTTGGCTTACAGGAACCTTTCGAAGCTTCCATGCTTCAAGGTTCACCAATCGAGCTGTTGCAATACCTTCTCCCTGCTGATGCCGCCTGAGGTGGGGTGATCGCCAATCCTTTCATTGTCACTGACATCAAGGACCGCATCATTCTTTGGTTTCTGCCTGGAGTATTCACTCCATTCCAACAGGTGAGTATTCAGATCATGATAGCATTCGGGGAGGCTAATCTAATATTTTACAGGATGCCATTAGGAAGGCGACAGATGGCCTAGCTACTATAAATCAGACACCAATGGCAGTGTTCTCAATGTTTCGCTGGCATGGCATGCACAAGCACACGAGGCAAGTCTGACTTTGGGATGCGCCTATCACTGGGGGCATACTTCAATGTTATTATACAAAAAATCATTTTGAAATCATTGTTGAAACAGAATTTTTGTTTTCATCATGTTCTTGCAAAAACAATCCTATATGTTCTAGACCCAGCCAGCCAATCAGGGGCCTGAATTCACCATATCTCTGATTGACCCATGTTCTCACAATGTCTTGTCTATGCATGTTGATGCTATGTGTTTCGATACTGATTTGAAGGCACAAAGAGAATCACAAACAATTGTTAATTACAGGATATGTATGTACATGTTATGGGGTTGGGCGAAAAAACTGGAGGTTTTTCCTGGTCAGAAACTGGACTCCAAACTGTCAGGGTGAGCACGCTGTGATCCCTGTGGGTTAGGAATAAGTGACATGAGCCGGCAAAGCTGAAGCCCCGACAGTGTAGGAGCGGTGACTAACCTGTGTCTGTTCAGTGTATGGGAGGGAGTATGTATTGCCTGAGGTTGTGCATTAGCTCGGGTTGATGTTGTAAAAAGGGAGTGAGCACGAGTGCGTGGTGTTGAAGATACAGGGTGAACAATTCGCTTGACCACCTTCCCATAGTTTTGACCACGTTGAATGGAACACCATTGTGAAGATAATGTAGAGTTCCTCTGATTTGTAAGCTGTGACCTTTGAGATCCAGGAGGTCCGGGTGCGCTTTGGCAATGCTATCTATTCTTTTGGTTACCTCTTTCTTGCAGAGGGGGCGCATAGCACCTGATGGGTGCTTCCAAGAAAAAAGATGAGCATGTGGTTTGTCCTGATTAATCCGGAAGTGGGTTTCTATGGCAGACTTGGGGCTGGTGGGGGAAGGGGGGGAATGAGGGGTGCAGTGGACCTCTTCACCGTTTGGGAATGTCTTGGTAGCCGGTATGGTGAACTTCATGACAGGTAGATCATTGTGATTGTGTGTGATGGTCAGCGCGGAGTGGGATATGTGTTTAGTGGGGTCGAACCTGGAAATTGCAGAGACTGTAAATTCACCTAAACGGGCTATACAATAGAAAGATGATATGAGGCATGCGAAAATCACAGCGTTGTGTGGATCTTCGAGATTCATGACCTCTCTGAATTTCTCCAGGATTGTTGCTGTGAATGGAGAGCGCTTGGGCTGTTTGGACGACGCAGGTGTGAGCCTTGTTGCCCCTTCAAGTAGAGCCTTGTATTCTGGTTCGTTAATGTTCCATGCTAATCCGTGTAGTACATGCCAGGCTCTCAATGCTGCAGCGTAGTTGGAGATGGTCAAACCTGATAAAGCGCCGGTGCAGCAGGCGAGGAATGCTGATAAGAGATTATGAGAGATGGGGATGCGCTGCACATCAGGAATGTCATGAATGTTGCAGTATACATGGAAGACTAGCAGCCCGGTGCCATACAGCTCTTTTATGGAGTCTGCCCATGATGCTCCAATGACGCTGAGGATGTGCTCCACCTTATTGTCATTGAGCGGCTTGCCAGCGACGTTGTTGGCGATGTGTGGTGAAGCTATGTCGGGCAGCCACTTCAGAAGGTGGTGCTTGGTGAGACAATGCAGGCACAGAGGGGAAGGGACTGGGGTGAGGTCAGGCTTGTAGGGCCTTGGCCTATGCGTGTTGGAAGGATTGGTTGGGTTGATGATTGAGTCAAACCGTGAAGGGCGACTGTTGACTGCGGGAGAGGGATTGGCAGATGAATTGATCATCTCGATCTTGAGCTGCAGTGACGCATTCATTAACTTCTTGGTCACGCTTAATGCGGTCAATGAGTTTAGAGGCAGCTGGGTTGTAGCTTCCGCTCATGAGTGCAGTGAGCTCGTCTGGGGTGGGGGGGTGGTCAAAGTCAACAATGAACTGGCTAAGATACTCAGGGATGGGGATAGGAGGGAGAAGGAGGTTATCTGGTCCGTATACGTCTCGGGAAGGTGGGTTGGCAGGGTTACGCTGGCTAGGGACAAATCTTGTGACAACGCTCAAGATAATTGAGGTGCCATGAGCCACGAGAGCGTGAACATGTTTGAATACATTGTTAACTGCCTTGTTCCAATGTCTTCTGACTCTCCAGCTCTTGACAACACTGGTGTTGTCACAATGGATGATGAGATGTCGGAATTGAGGAAGAGTGTGAGAGATGGATGAGATGAGAAGCTGTACACCGACTGCTTCTGCCCAGGTGATGTCCGTTTTCCACCTTTGACTTGCCAATTTGGTAGGAGTCGCCATGCTCTCCACCTTTCGCTGATGACGATGCCAATTCCGATGCCAGAGCTAGCATTGGAGAAGGCGCTGATGTTATGGTGTACCGGTGGAGGGATGATGCTGCGTGATGCTGCATCTAAGGAGATGATTTCTTGCCACCACTGGAGGTCTTTGCTAATAGATTTATCTGGGCGGTGGGGCATGAAGGGCTTTTTCTCACATACAGCAAGCATTTGCTTGAAGCCAGTTAGGTAAGCTCTGCCCATGGGAATGAGGGAGGTGGTGTGTAGGAGCTTACTGTACAGTTTTTGTACATCTTTGAGGATGTGGGTGTGACGTTTGTTCCACGTGTTGATGGCTCTGAGATATTTCTCCCGCTTGTCTGGGCTGAGGGATACGGTGCAGGCTTGGAGATCCCATATGAAACCTATGTAGGTTGTAGAGCGCCCAAACAGCTGGTCTTTGGAGGTCTCCCATGGAATACCTAACATTAGTGAAATTCGGTCGATGTCTTCAAAGCTGTATGTGAAAAGTGAATCACGGTTAGATCTTGGTGATGTACCCAATAAATCACTGATTGGGTGTGCACAGTCCTCATTGAATTCTTCATTAGTGCGGTCTGTGAGGGGATGGCCTTGGTACCAAATTCAACTGCCAATCTGGTGTAATCCGGATGGGTTGATCTTGCTGTGCCATGAAGACCAACCATGGTTGTAACTGACAAGGTGTTCACATTTGATGCAAAAGAATATATGGTCATCGACCCATTTGTCCATCGGACCGATGCCGTGGAAGCGAAAAATCTCCACTGCAGCGTCAGCAACGTGCCCATATATCCCAGCGGATGGCATAGCTCCGAATGCTGCACACATGTTGATGCATGCATGAGACGCCGAAATGTGCACAATGGCTGACGGCCATTGGGATGGGTGGAGGGGGGATTGTGTGGTATGCTTCCGCGACATTGTGCGTGGCTACTTCTGATCCTGGGGGGAGGTGAGATGCTAATAAATAAATAATGGAAAAATTTCCCCAGGTAGTGGGAAAATTGTGGGGGTTAATGAAAGAATTAATGGAAGGGGAAAGATGGGGTTGCTTGGGAATGAGGGGAAAGGAAAATCTTTGTACTAATCTAAATTTACCTGGTCGCCCAGGTTTGGAAATAATCGTGAGAGGGGATGTTTGAAAAGGTCTGATGGATTTGTAAATACGTGTAAGCGGGTGTGGTCCAATATATATTCCTTTGGTAATTTCTACATTAACTATGTTGTGGAGTTGCTCATGATGTGTGTTGATGGAGGGGGCATTAGGTGGTGATTGTATATTACAAATGATGGGGAAATTAACTATAAAACCTTGTCTGAAACCGTTAGGTATGCTACTGAAGCGGTCTGTAAGGTTAGCATCATGGATGAGACGCTCCCATGCGTCTGGTTTATACAGTGTTTGTGACTGCGTGCTTCTGTGTGCGAGGGCAGCGGTGAGTTCCATGGGAGGCTGACCCACACCCTGAACAAATGTGGACATGACTGTGACACTCAGAGCATCCATTACGCCACTGCCAATGGGTACAGATGTGCTGGCCCATTGCTTTGGTGATGAGCGTGCAGTTGGACCGCTTGGAGAAAGTCTTGTGCTTGTTATCCCATGTCTTTTTGGCTGGGCATTTGACGACAGGCATGGAATGGGGTTTGATGCCGAGGCATACAGCGCATGTGGGGAGCGGCTCATCTGGGTTTATTCTCTCACCAGCCTGAAAGGATTGGTTACATTTGTGGCTGACGTGCGACATTTTGTAGCTTGGTGATGTGGCCCACTTGGATGAACTTGGCTGGTGTTGATGGGATTGGAAAGGGATCTGAGGTGATGGCGAATATGAATGTGATGTGGAGGTGGATTGGCTAGGAGCCATATTGCGTGCCTGCATGGCTGAGACAGATGCAAGTAACCTGTCCGTGGCCTTCCTGGCTTGGTTCGTAATAGTGGTGTGAAGCTTACTGGTAATCTTGAACTTGATCTTCATTAAAGCTTCTTTGTCGAGATACTTGAGGTTGAAAGACAATGTGGTGCCTAGCATGTCGTGCCATCTTCTCCGGTACGTGGCTTGGTAGACAATGAGAGCTTGTTGGGCTGCATCCTCCACATCATGACACCATTCGTGCGTGCTGAGGTTCATCCAGGATTGAAGATGCGCATTGACCTGATCTGCTTCCCACCCGCATTATTTCATGGCTTGTAGCATACCATGGGTTGCTTCGTCTATCTGGGACCAGGTTAGCTCGTGATCTGGTATGACGGTCTCTTTGGCTTTCGCCACGGCGACTGGGACAAATGAATGTAAGCCTTGTTTGTCCTGCATTAGTGTGAGGGCATTGTCGTCTACTGAGTGTGAGATGGACTGGGCCTCAGCCAGTCCCTTGTTGGTGAAGTAGTGCAGTTCAATGTACTCACCCTTCCGTAGTTTGCACAGAGTGTGGGGTGAGGGGGTGATGGGGATGGTTGACACTACTTTGACATTGTTGAAGGGTAGGAACTTGTTGCAGTTCTTCTTCCTTTCTTCCAGGTGTGCCACTTCTTCTTCCTGGAGCTGTAGACAAACATTATCTTCCTGGTGTATGAGGAATCGCTCCTGCTCTTGCCTAGCTTCTTCCACTTCTATTACCTGCCTGGCATCCCAGTCTTGACATTTGAGTTGGTTCTGGGCTGTCCAAATCTCGAGTAAGCGTTGGGCTTCTTCTTTTTGAGATATACCGAAGTTCACAACAAGGGGTTGCCATGCTGGAGTGTAGCGCTCGGTGCCGTAGTTGGGAGGGTTTGCGCTGTGTGGGTTCTGTGTCAGTGGCATGTGGTGAATGTAATGGAAATGTAAGGAATGTGAATAAAATGAATGAAATGTCAACTACGGCTACTGAAGGACTATGGATTTGTGGAAGACGGAATGGGGTGAGAAGCAAGAGGTTAGAAACCTCACTTCTTACACATAGAGTAAATTCTATGTTGCCTTGTGCCTCGGCTACCTAGGTCAACATCTAGGAACATTGGCTTTTGCCTGCAGTGTATAGTGCTGGCTAACTCAATGTAGAGTCCTGAGGATCTTGTTTGGGCATCACTGTCACTTCGGCATTGGGATGGACCAGTGTGGCAATGCCTTCGTGACAGCAAAACAAGCTTCAAGCTTGTTGACACTTTGCTTGCCACAATCCATCCCAAGCTGCATAGGTGGTCTTCTGCAGTCCGCAAGCAACTACTGGTGGATGAGGAAATCACAGACTTGCATGAACTCATCAAGGCCTGGCCAATGGTTTTCACTGCCATCTCAGTCGTGCATAACAGGGAAACTCCTTTCCATCGTGATTCCAAATCAGCACTGCAGTGGTACAATTTATTCCTGAGCGTTGGTTCATACACCAATGTGATCTTGTAATTGCCAGCACTTGGCATCCATGCTCGCTATACTATGCCAGGCACGACGGCACTTTTCAGCAGGCTCCTTCTCAGGCATGGCATGAGCGCTGTCGACCAAGGAGATCACATAGGCTATGTATTTTACATGCATCCAAGTGTCTTCCACTTTGCCTTGATTTCTGTAGGCAAGTGGGTTGAATTCAGTAGCTTGTGTACATAGTACTACAGTCACAACAATTTCGGCAAAAGCCATGTCAAGCATCCTCTGCATTTCCATCTTCTTGAACTGCCCAGTCCAAAATCGGTCCTCGCCTTGACTTAACCTAGATCTGATTTCAGCAAGAGTCACCATTGATTCCTTCAGTGCTTCAGACAGCAATCGTGAAAGTGACTTGGTTGTAGATATATCTGGTGACACTGGCATGCAGTGGTGTGTTGAGGCCAATGAACCTGTCAGCTGATGCATGGCAGCACTGCCCCATGGAAAGCCTTGGCACAGCATAACTCAATAGGCTGTCCATGTACATTCCACACGATCACATTGAATAAATACTTCAAGGCTTTGGTGCTTGCCACATTCATTTCGCCCCATCGCTCATGCTTCATGGGCTGATAACCAAACTTTCTATTATTCACGAGGGCACATACTGTGAGTTGTACTACTTTACAGATGGTGACCTAGCTCCTGGCAAGAGCTCCTCACTATCAAAGAAGAGGCCCTCACATGGTGATCTGCCCATGTGAGGTTCTCTTCATTGATAAGGGGGTCAAAGGGTTTAAGCCTGGAGCTCTCGCCAGGAGCTAAGCCACAGTCAGTGAAGTGGTACATCTCGCAGTATTCACCTTTGCGACAGCTAGAAACTCAGTTCACACTATTCACCTTTCACTGACTTCTCCTGTTCCCTTGTCTCACCTTCACCTTCAGCTTCGCTGTTTGCCAAATGGCAAATGTCAAATGGCAATCCCCACTGTTGTCCATTTCATTCCTCTTTTTTCCCCCCCCCCCCCCCCTTCCCCCTGTCTGTTCAACTTCCCCACTGGCACTGTCAACCTGGCACTCTTTGTGTTTGGATTTGAGGTGTCAGCGGCCTTGTCGTTGGCCAAACACGTGAATGCTTAGACCTTGTTGTCCTTGCCGCCATGTCCTGGCTGCTTGGTGTCACCTCATTTTTCTGCCTCTTCAGCCCACGGTCTTAGTGGTTGCCTCAGCATTCCACTCATCAGCCCACATTGCCCGCTTCTACTCACTGTAGCTATGTATATAGTTTGTCCTTAGCTTTGGAATTCACATTCTTGTGAAGATCCGCATTCATCAGCCCTCAATTATAAGTGCAATGATGTTCGGTATTCATTTCAAGTTAGCCATGCAGTTAAGGAAGACACCCTTTTTCACGCTTTCACTACTTGTCAGTTGACCCGTGATTGGTATTTTGCGCTATAGGCAGTGTTGCAAATTCCTGTACTCCATGATGACTCATTGAAAGGCATATCAAGGGGTAGTTTTCCCACAGTGCATTCTAATACATGTCAATGGTGAACATTGTCATTGATAGATAGGGCATTAAAATGCCAAGTCATCCCATTATTATTTCCCGATATATTATTATCATTGCCTTAGAAGGATATTGGTCTGGCTTAGTGAGGGGTTGCACTGGTCAATCAAGGTTCCAATGGATGTGACCCCTTGTAATGGCTTCCGAGTTCTTGCCATGTCCTGGTTCTTATTTTTACTCAATCCCGTGGTCTGGTAAACACTATTGTCAATTCACAATTCATTATATACGTACAGACTACATTGAAGTATTCAAATACATGCCAAGTGAGGTTCATAGCCAAAAGTAATAGTAGGTTGCTAATTGCGAAGAGGGGGAGACACCATGCCTGATAGTAAACATTGTATGGAAACACAAACACAGTCATCCTTCCAGTGATCGAACAAGCATTGATGTGTGGATCACCATGGATTGCTTCAATGGGGGGATAGCAGTGTGGACATGTGCTGAGGAATATATGAGCTGCTGGCTGCGTCCAAGATGGAGTTGACGGAATGGCAAGTGGGGGTGTTGTGAGGAACATATGAGCTACCGGCTGTGTCTGAGATGGAGGTAATGGGGGGCCAACAACATGGAGGCGTTGCAAGGAATGTGAGCTGTGGTTGCGTCCGGGATGGACATATGAGTTGGCAGGGGGATGACAACATGGGCATCTTGTGAGGACCATACTGTAGAGATACGACCTTAGGTTCGTTGATTTTGTGCAAAACTGGACTGATCTTTGCCCGATTTCTTATCGGAGTGCTTTGGCGAGGAGTTTTTTTCTCATTTGTGACACATGATGAACCTAAGGTTGTATCTCTACAGTATAAGCTGCTGGTTGAGGCCGAGATGGACATACAAGTTGACCAGGGGGCATTGTGAGGAACATGAGCTGCTGGTTACATCCAAGATGAACTCCAGCGCCATAGTTCAGCACATATACATTGGGTCAGTATCTGGATATATGAGGTGTCGCACAATGGAGTCTGGTGATATCAAGCACAGGAAGTGATTCATATTATTATTGGTGTAGTGGTTGGAAAAGACCTATTAATAGGATGGGATTGGGGTAGTGACCATTGTCTTCTTCTGTGGTAGAGATGTGGAATACGCTCCTAGAAATACGGAGAAGCAAACCAACAAAAATCTCTCAAACACAGTTCACAGTTAGCATTTCTTATGCGAGAGTATCCTCAGTTTTGAAAGGCTGGTAACATGTTGTTTGTGGCAAGGGGGATTTGGGTTTCTGCCTATCTCTATTGTTGAGTCTGAATATTGGTGATTGATGGGATAGTACTTGGGTGACTAAGCTGACAGGAAAGGTGTTCCCTAGACTGTCAAGGCTTACTGGCTTACTCCCTTAACTGGCTTAGCAATTGCTCAACTGCTGATTCCTTTAGCGCTAACATAGGCTTACTCAAATATCACGTACAGCTAGCCTCTTTGCTCTGCAGTGCTTAGGACTGATAAGACTTATGTGTAACCTTGCTTCTGATGTCTATACTGAAGAAATAAAAGAGTAGTCTCTCTCTTAGAGTCCCTGACTTATCACTCAGTAGTCTTGCTTAGGAGGAACTTTCATATAGGAATCACTCAGTGGACTTATAGAGGGGTTCTAACTTGGGTTCTTATTCTGGGTTCTTCTTCCATTTTAGGCCAGAAAAAGTCAGCCTTTATATACTATTTGAAGGTGGCTATGCCTTCCTATTTAGGATGCCTAAGGCTGTGCTATTCTTATCAAATATGTACTAGATTAGGTAGGAATGAGTCGGAATGAATCATGTACAGCCTAGAACAGCCTGGCACAGCCTGGCACAGCTGTGCATAGCATTAAGAGGAAACTAGACTAAGGAAACTGTATTGTAGATCTGATAAGCTAATGGGTAGTTGTTTGTGGAGATTATTACACAGGTAAGCAAGTTTATGCTATAAATGATGATCCTGTGCTCCAAAGATCTCAAGAAAAATATGGGAATGATCACCTATGTGGCCTCTTGCTGTCTGGGTAGGTCCTGAGTGTGATGAACTCCTTGCTGACCATATATTAGCAATGCTTTACCACACTGCCTAAGTGTTGAAGCTTATTCAACTGGATGACATGGTGTGTATTATGTAGATTTGTATTGATGGTGTGTAGGGTAGTGTAGTGTATGGGTATGTACACATCTGACCTATGCATGGACCTGTTGCATGCATGTCATTCGCAGGGAATGATGGAAATACAACCATCCTTGGTTGTCTAAAGCTTGCTACTGAATGAGAAGATCATTCTACAGAGTGGAAATCTTCAATGGAAACTTCTTTGTGAAGCTTCATATAATGTCCTTTCTGCTGCCTGAGTGCCCTTGGAATCTGCTCTACCACCCGCCTTGGCTGTCGGGACTGCCCTGACCTCAGAGCTACGTTGTCTGATCAGTCAGCTGAGACAGCTAGAAACAATAAGTGAGAGTTCAGCAAGCTAGCTTCTCCAGTGTCAACATACTTGTTTGGATCTTGTGTGATATGTGGTTACTTCTTGGTTACTCCGAGAATTCTTCATAAAATAGTAAAACTGGGTGACAAGACAAGTGAATGTCCATTACCAAAGATGTCAGGTTCAGTTACATCACTGCATGGAGAATGTGGGACTGGTTCTGGTTCAGGCGATGGTTCACGTTGTGTGGTGGTCTGAGCAAGAGTCACAACGGTATTAGGATTGATTGGAGGAAATGGGTATGTCTCAAGGTCAGTGAAGACTTGATACATTTCTCGTGGGCAGTTGGGCATTCCAACATGTTCTCTATAGACTTGCAGACCTCCAACGTAAGCCCTAGGAAACTAGTTTCCCTATAACTCTCATGAATAATTCTTAATCGCTCCTTGAGTGTGTATGCTTCGTGAAATATGAAGCTACAGCTGTTGCAATGCCAGTCTAAGGCAAATGCTCCCAATTGTACTCCTGTTGTAGAGAACAATATGGTAACTTGGTACTGTTCTGCACTGAATGGGTGCTGTCGATGGGCATGTGCTATATAACTACTGTGAAGTGTCTGAAGCTGGGCTCTTAAGATGTGATTTTGCTCTTCCCAATCTTCAAGCACAACAGAAACTTCATTGGTATGTTCCATACTAATGTACAATGATAGACGTAGAGAGATATTGTCCGTGATTGTTGCTAATTTCTAAAGCAATGTCCTTTGATAACTCTGAAGGATATCGACAAGAACGGGAAGCATAGGAATAAAAACGAAGGAAATATGTATATCATAGATGCAATGACACAATGATAATCTGGGGTGGAGACTCTACCTGTTCTGGAGGTATATATACCGGACACGGTCAGTGATCTTCCCCCCTTCTAACATGGATGCAACAACTAACT
>KN819325.1:164069-174455 GCA_000827475.1 Paxillus involutus ATCC 200175
CATTACACATCTCAACAGGCAGGTTCGCGCAGCATGCTATTACTGGATATCCCTTGACAGTGCTGTGTGATGACAGTTTAGTCTTGTCAGCGTAGAGTACAAAGCTGAGAGGTACAGCGTCCTCAACATCTTGTGGGAGAGCTGACTTAAAATGTAACATATTGACAATATTACTACCATAAGTATACAGAGACTGAAAACATACTTGAATGTCCCACCAATGGTCGCCAGTCCAAGGCTCATCAAAGAACCGCTCAAACTCAGTGCCATTGTGTTTGTAGAGTCGTTCAGCATCCCAAATGAAGTGTGGGGCGAGAAGTGGGTTTGACAACTAATCAAGTGCCCATTCCCAGACAGACCACATATGTACCTCATAAGTTTGTACCTCCTTGTACATTGTATCAACAGTATGCTTTGAAAACTTTCGGACACTTAGTTATTTAATATAAATACCATAGGAAAGAACAAAGCTCACTTACTGGTGTCAGCTCTGCAGCAGTGTTAACACATGCCTTCCGGAGGTCAGCCTTGTTCCTCAGTGTTACTTTGGAAGTGCCCTGCTCAACGCGAGAGATGAGTTTGAGTAATGCCTTGACCTGACCCTTCTTCAGGGCAGCATCTAGCACAATCTCTGCAAACTCGAAATTGCCCTCAGTCTGGAAGGGACAATGGGGGATCTCATTGTTTGGCTTGGTATATACTTTTGAGCGGATGCCGAACTCCTTTGTAAGTTTGGTTGAGTGGCTGTCGACCACTGCGGGGATGATATTTGGTCCTAAAGTCACTAGGTGGTTGGACTTGGAATGATGTGGCTGGTTATTGATGGGAATCTGCGTCTTGAGTGGCCATAGATGCATCGGAAGGTGCTACAAGAAAAGTATAGCCATTAGTGCATTGCTTACCAGGACTCCTGCGCTCATCATTCCCAGGCTCATTTGCGAAGTGCTCCGTGTTGTATGATGGTCCGCCTGAACTAGCTTAGAGTCACACCAGCATTTACAGAAAGAATCAGAGGCACACCTTCATTGTCGAATGAATATAAGTTCCTGTCCTCCACCACAACATGTGACAATGATGTCGAAGGGCCAGCCACTGGCATATGAGGTGGTTTAATAATATGCTGAAGGTTTTGGGATTCCATTCAGCAAGTCATGCTACTATCATAAGTTATTAGTTAGAATCAAAAAATAGGAAAAGAAGGACCCACCTTTGCGCAGTTGCTTTTCATAGTGGTGGTTGAACTCTTCCTCCTTCCACTCAGCTTCTCTTCGTTTCTTGCAGCTGGCTTGATGCCTCTTGAATCCTTGCACCTTGAATCATTTATCACAATATGAACATTGTGTTTGCCCCATTAATGTCTGCTCAGTGTAGTTGTACTTAGCTTGGAAGGGGCGAGAGGGCGCCATGATGGGGGAGAAAGGTAAAGGATTCAACAATGCACAGTGTGAGAAGGCCCATGGGAAGGGCATGCTGATATCATGACTTTCATTATGACAATGCTGTCCTCATTCGAATGGACTTCTAATGGAACCAGCATCACATTGACAGGCCCTTATAAGGCACATTGAAAGGGACAATCCCAAGTTGGATGCCGGTGGCATTGAAATGGTACAATACAAATTTGCAACAAGTGACTTTGTAAGCAATTTGCATTGTGCTGCTTGGCATACAAAGTAGTCTCGAGAATTCAATTACAAATCTGAAGTCCACACCGACCCACCCTAGTCTGGCAGTTACATCACAAATTTCTGTTCCTTCTATGGTAATGAGCACGGCGGTAGGTGGATCATCAGGCCAAAGTGTTGTCAGACCGAACACCAAGGTGGGGAAAGCTGAAGATGGCGAATGATGAATGGTGACCAGCGAAAACATAAAGCCAAAGGCAAGATGTGAGAATGGAAGCCTGCAGACAACTGCAAAGGTAAATGGTGAATGGTGAATTGTGAACAGCGAACAGTGAATGGCAAATGGAAAATGGCAAATGGCAAATAACAAACAGTGAATAGTGGATTGGGAATGGCAAATGGCGATGGTGAATGGTGAACAGTGCACAGTGAACAGCAAATGGCCAAGGCAAATGTGAACAGCAAAGGTGAAGGTGAGACTGGGGAACTGGAGAAGCTGGCGAAAACAACCGCCGTGCAGGTGAATGGTGAAGCAAAACAGCAAAACAGCAAACAGCAAATAGCAAACAGCGAGGATAAGACAGGGGCACAGGAGCCAACAAAGACAACCAGAAGTATATGGTTTCCTAACCAAACCATCTGAGGCTGGCTGGCCTCATGCAAAAATCACATTGAGGTGATATTTCTGAGTGTTATATATATGTTCATTCTATGGTATGAATAGCAATCTGTTCAAGCCAGAAGCTTGCAGAAGTGCTATTGCACTGATTGGGTTGACTCAGGGAGCTGGTATCTAGGGTAAGTTGAGGCATAGAATCCAATGGGATAGGTTAAAAGTGAAAGGAAGCACTGGTTAGCGCTGTATGAACAATATAAGATGTAAAATGGGCACAGAGTGCGAAATCACCACAAGTAACACTGCCTTGCTGCACATCCTGGGTGTCTTCCTGGCTGGAGGTAAGTTCACAATAAGGTTTGGCTTCCTTACTGAGATTGGAGATCATGATGCTGTAGTGCATCCAGGTGGTAACTTCAACTCCACCAGGACTTAGGGGTGTATTGTACTAGATCACCTAAGTGTGCAGTGTGACACATGTTACATTCTTGGGTTACTGATTAAATCTGATGCTTAGATAGACCCTTTGAGTATTCAATAGTATATCTTGGCTAATAGGGACTCTCTTCTTAGGTATTCTTGGTACTGATGATGACACAAGACTTAGATGACAGATGGCTACTATCTAAGGGTAATAGACATGTAAGGTACTGGCACACAACAACAGGAACAACGGAAAGCTAAATCACCTGGGGCTAATACTTAAGGACTTAGATCTGAGGTTAGATAACAGAACACTTAGTGCTGCATTGGCACATTGTATGAGTACAACACAATGAAACATACATAAATGTATAGTAAATAACTAGCACAATATGGGCACGGCGTAACGTAGGTGTCGAGGTCGTATCATAGACATTGAGCTTGAATGTAAAGGTATAGTATGGTGTGCATGTGGATAAGTAAAAATAATGGACGGCGGTGTATTCAGCTAAGCTAGTCTAAGAGGAAGACTAGGTCAGAGAATGAGGGGGTAGGGCGAATGGTTCGACCCTTGAGGGAAGCAGTGAGCACAAAGGCCGGAGGATATGTTCCCCTTCCTCTCGAGTGAACAATAAGGGTGCTCAATGGTTAATCGGGCGAAAGTGAAGAACGAAGGGAAGAAATCAAGACTAAGGGAGGAGAGAGGCAGAAGGGGAGATCCGGGGACTGCAGGACGCGTGTGGGTCAAATCCGGGCGGTGAGGTGCTGAACCCGGAGGCGAGAGGGTCTAACCTTAGCTGGGCGGTGTCCGGGCGAGCGCAGGTAGACCAAGTGTGCTTAGAAGGGATGTCTGAAGGGGAGCCTCGCGCGATGTGAATCGAGGGATCGTTGATAACAATAAATTGGGAGTCTAAGATGCAAGATGATGCACTGTGGTGCCTACGTACAGGACTTTATAGTCTGGGTATGCCCGAGACTGTCTGACAGGCGGGCCGCTTATGTAATCGTAACTACGCCTGTTGAGGGACACGTGATCTGATATATGGGCGGTATTGGGCGAAACACTAAGTATGAAGGAAGGAAAGAGAGCGGGAGAGAGAGGGTATACTACTTACCGGCCAGATGAGGGCATGGGCAGAGCAGGCAGTATGAGGACGGATGCGAGGATCTGTAAACGAAAGGGAGAGCCCCGGGCGAATGGGATATGCACATGGGCGAATGGGACCTTCATGGGCAGGTCGCTGGGTACGTGCGGGCGTGATAGGATGGGTCGTCGTGCGGTGTTGCACACGTAGGGAACTCTGGTTCCCTACAGCGGGGTATATACACACCTGACTTATGCATGGACCTGTTGCATGCATGTCAGCGGGACCTGGTTTCTGAATCACAAGTGATTGTCTCTACATGTCGTAGTTCTGGACAATGCTGACAGTGACTGAAGGCCATTATCAGTGAAGGAAATCAAAGTGGGTACTGGATGGGTAAGCTTCCAGATGGAAAGACACACATGCCTGTTGTGCACTTACTGCAAGATTGCACTACACGGTGGTAATCCACATATCAGATGATTGGGCATTTTATCCTACTTAGCCCAGTATGCCTTGAGGCTCATTGTGATGTTGACATAGTATTCACTCTTTCTAGGCTGTTCAATCATTCCTACAAGAATGACAGAACACGGAGGTTTCAGCCCTCAGTATGGGCCATAAGGACATGAATCTCTATGATATCCATCAAATTCTTGAAGTTCCACATACCACCCAGAAGCTCCTTTTGACGGAATGCACACCTACTCTTGCAATGGCACTTCCAGCATATGAGCTGCTATGTAATAAATGGGCACAACTACGAGAAACAATCTGGAAATTGTCCCATTATATACAGGTTGGGTATGACAAATTGCAGTTTTATGTATATCCATGCAGGATGCAAAACTCGAGTCTACGCTCTCACAATGAGTAAGCTGATGGAGTGTTGTTATCTTGCATTCTAATTCATGATTTGTTTCCAGTTATTAACCCCAGTATGAATGTTGGATGGATGAAAGGCCACTGGAGTGAAGAAGATGCAACAAAGGGAAGAAAATGGATGATTGAGGCGGCATGTGATGGTTTTCATTGTCGTCTTATTGTGAAGGTTGATCACACCTGCAGATGACAACTTACCAAACTGCAATTCTTCTTGGTCAAGTTCGCACCCGCTCACAGTTTTCAGAGTGGCACTTGCCACAGTCAACTCCATCAAATGCCACCATGGCCACAAACTCACTTCTTTCCAAATACAGTCATTTGGGAAATCTCAACACGAGCGTCAGGCGATCAGCAGCATAGACCTCTCTGTCTTCTCACATGCCCACTGCCAGTACACCAGTACCTACAGACCCACTTACAGTCAAACAATACACACAAACAGAACTCAATGAAGATATTAAAGATGCACAACAAGAGTTGCAGTGGTACGAGGATGCTGGCTTATCATCAGAAACTACAGAACACACGGTAGATATTGTGCGGTACTGGGAGGTCCATCCACTTTTTCTCAGAAATTTCAGCATCTCATTATTTTAAAGCACAAGGAGCATATATTCCCACTCTTGTTTCATGTCGCAATGGATGTACTACGCTCAAGCATTGGCAGTCCCATTGGAATGGGTTTTTTCATTGAGCAAGAAGACTTGTTCAGATCATCACAATAAGCTTTCACCCACAATGCTGGAAGCCCTGCAAATCTTCAAGTTCACCTATAAGCAAGAACAGCTCAATTTCACCATGGATCTTGTCGCCGAGGAGAAAGATTACATGATTTCAGGTCCCATCACCCCCAAAGCTGTTGATGAGTTAATGGCAGGCGGAAATTTGAACGAGCTGGCACAACTTTTTGCAAATGAAGATGACAGCGACTAATCACATTTTAACCCTGCTACTAGTATAGTAGATTACTAGTACTAGATTATTCAATTGCTTGAGACCGTGAGGTCAGATCTTCAGCACCGAGTGCTCTGCAAGACTGTCCAAGGTTGCTGATTGGCTGGATTGCTGGACCACCTAGCCGTGGACTTCATTTGCACTTCACAGAGTCATCCAAAGTGACTTAGCTTGACTCTGTTTTTTGTGAAGTAAGTCGAAGTCACCCTTATAGCCACTTCAATTCACTTCAGTTCGCTCCACAGCAACACTACTACTATCCTTTGAGCAGAAAGGGGAATGTCAAAATTGAGATAGCTACTTTGTTTGCCCTCATGAAGTTGTTGAAGTCAACTTTGGCTGACTTCGGAATTTCAAAGTGTGATGAAGTCCATGTTAGATGAAGTCTATTGAAGTCACCTCTTGACCCTTTAACTTTAGCAACAACACTAGTCGCTTGTTACCACTTGGCACTTCTATCAGCTAACTGTTTGAGGTACCAACTTACCGGTTCCAAGGCCTCCAGACACCCATGGTGAGTATGAAACTTGTTTTCCATTGTTTGTTCTCTAATGTTATTTATGGCTTTATATATCTGAACTCTCTTCTTCTTGAACCACCATCATTTCCATGCTGTCTGCCTTTTGACAACAGCAAGGCTGGTTGAACCACACATTGGTCACTGTCTTCTTTCATCTTCTTTCATCTTCAACTTGTCTCCAACTGGTCTTCTTTCGCCTTCAACCTGTCTGTCCGTGCATGATGCCTGCAAGAAGGGTGAGTTCAATTCCATTGTGATTTGCATTCTGATGTGATTGCTCATTGCTGTTGGTAGTTGAAGGGGAAGCCTTCCATATGTATGGTGGAATGAGGCTGCGAGGTTGATACAGGGTGGGCATCATGAATTTCGAAGTTTCCTTGTCTTTCAGCCAAGCTAGATATTAGTTAGGAAAGTATGTATTTTGAGTGAGTGTAGCACACACCTACAGCTTTGGGACCACCCCTGTGAATGAGATTAAGTGTTGCCTTGAAGTTTGGATGGGCAGCTGATGATGCGACACTATGCATTGCGGCAAGAACCTTCTTATCTACATCTTATACGAGTGCTTGAATATCTCGCTTGAAATGAGTTATACAAATACGAAAAAATTGCTGAAGGTGATCATATGGTTTGAGCTCTTGCATGTGGTGATGAGGTTCATAACTGTATGGCTACCAATTATTCCTGCAAAGTTCAACACAAAACATGCCAAGTCCTATGCACCTTCAATATTTTTATGTGGACATTGAAGCAAAACATCGGACTTACCTAGTGCTTGCCCTAAAACCGTCTTGATGCCAACACCGTGGATATGAAAAAAGCAAACAGGTATGCCCATATCCTCTCTGGCGATGTCAAAGATGTGGCAGAAGAGGATGACATGTGTATTTGCTGACTGTGATGTAGTGAAAGCATGGGCCGAGACAATGGCTGTAGTTCAACATGTTAGATAGGTGTTGTTGTCAAATGCAAATGAAAACTTACATCTCATGTGATTGTTATCCCAACATTCTATCTCAAATTCTTGCCAGCCGTGCATGTGTTTGAAGGATGTGTCGATCAACACTCTCTTAGACTGAACAAGGTGCAATGACATCTGAGCTGTCATGCAGATGGCAAGCCAAAACTCATCTTCACCAGGTATACTGTGTTGTTCTGCACATTGCAGATAGCAGTGATCAGTGGGATCCTGGCTTTGGATACTAGCTCCCCTCTAACCTGAGTGACAGCTTTCCAGACCTGAATATAGTTATACACCATTAATTCTATGTTCAGCATTAAAAACAACACTGTCTCCTTCTGTGGTAGAGATGTGGAATATGCTCCTAGAAATACGGAGAAGCAAACCAACAAAAATCTCTCAAACACAGTTCACAGTTAGCATTTTGTATGCGAGAGTATCCTCAGTTTTGAAAGGCTGGTAACGTGTTGTTTGTGGCAAGGGGGATTTGGGTTTCTGCCTATCTCTATTGTTGAGTCTGAATATTGGTGATTGATGGGATAGTACTTGGGTGACTAAGCTGACAGGAAAAGGTGTTCCCTAGACTGTCAAGGCTTACTGGCTTACTCCCTTAACTGGCTTAGTGATTGCTCAACTGCTGATTCCTTTAGCACTAATGTAGGCTTACTTAGATATCATGTACAGCTAGCCTCTTTGCTCTGCAGTGCTTAGGACTGATAAGACTTATGTGTCACCTTGCTTCTGATGTCTATACTGAAGAAATAAAAGGGTAGTCTCTCTTCAGAGTCCCTGACTTATCACTCAGTAGTCTTGCTTAGGAGGAACTTTCATATAGGAATCACTCAGTGAACTTATAAAGAGGTTCTAGCTTGGGTTCTTATTCCATTTTAGGCCAGAAAAAGTTAGCCTTTATATGCTATTTGAAGGTGGCTATGCCTTCCTATTTAGGATGCCTAAGGCTGTGCTATTCTTACCAAATATGTACTAGATTAGGTAGGAATAAGTCAGAATGAGTCACGTACAGCCTAGAACAGCCTGGCACAGCTGGCACAGCTGTGCATAGCATTAGCTCACTGCCTTGCATAGCATTAAGAGGAAACTAGACTAAGGAAACTGTATCTTAGATCTGATAAGCTAATGGATAGTTGTTCATAGAGATTATTACATGGGTAAGCAAGTTTATGCTATAAATAATGATCCTGTGCTCCAAAAATCTCAAGAAAAATATGGAAATGATCACCTATGTAGCCTCTTGCTGTCTGTATAGGTCCTGAGTGTGATGAACTCCTTGCTGACCATATATTAGCAATTCTTTACCGCACGGCCTAAGCGTTGAAGCTTATACCAGATTTCAAGGTATGTTGCATCTATCAAATCTCATTGTTTGCCATCCTTACCAGTTACTCACAGGTGCACAATGACTTGTGAGCAAGCAGCACAGCCTTGCTATCCCAGGTCTGTATGGTCTACCAGGCAACCTGAACATGGTGGACTTGGAGAGGGCAGTGACTTGGCTGGTGGAAAATGGTAATTTCATCAATGCTGGAGAGGACATTGATATCACAGTGAGCCATTTCATTTCCTTCAATATATGTAGCTAAGCTGATATGCAACACAACTCAAACTACCAGAATGAGACTGTCACTGACAACTCCCCCTTCTGCCATCCCTCGATCAAAGCACTCATCAAATCCCAGTGATGGGGATCCAAAGGAGAGGGCAGAAGATATGTTGAGCACAGTTCCAATCCTGACCTGTCTAATCCAGCAGCTTTGATGGCTTTGTGCCTGTGTGCAGTGCGTGTTATTTACTCATTCCCAGACATCACTTGAACATCATTTGGTTTCTCAGATTGAGTGTGTCCTATCTAGTATAGATAAAGGGAGCACTGTCAAGTTCTCAGATGAAGTGTATAGACCAAAGTAAGTAAGCGGTTAATCCCTAGTTCAGAGCTTGACTTTTTTTGCAATAGGTGGGAGAAGCATATGAAACTTCTGCACAATCACAATCAAAATTGTCCCACTTATATGGAAACAGTCTGGGACGCTATCAAGGAAGCTGTATTGTAAGTGTTACATTTCATTAAATGTTTTTTTGCTATTCAACTTTTTTTTGGCCAGCAATCACTGGTCAAACCCAGTCTACAACAGAAGATCTGCCTGCGCTCAATTTTCAAGCTTTGAAGAATTTAGGAAAGGTGAAGAAAGGCAGAAGGTGAAGAGAATGAGGGGAGAGGAGATTGATCTATAGTTCATAATGGTTTGGAATAGCAAAAATTCTATTTTTGCTTTTTTTCTGGTTTAAATGACTTTTATTGCAAGAGACAGCTATTATTGCAAATATAGCAGCCAGAATTGAGTTTGGAACCTTGATATATGTGCTAATAATTGCATTGGTTATGCTATAAATGACTTTTAATGGACATTTTGGATATATTGTAGCTTCAATTGCTGGGGACTTTCCCATACACATCATAGACACCATTTTGATATATTAGCTATTATGGTACAATGATTGCTAATATAACAAATGCATGTTTTCCTGATGTTCAGGTAGACCAAGACATGTGGAACAAAGGTAGGACTATATCAAAGAGTTGAATACTATATATCTGATGCCTGGCTTACAGGTTCCTCATGTTGAAACCTTCTCAGAGGATGCACAGATCCATAGGGGTATCATCCTGCAACTCAAGGCAAAATGAGCTTGCGAGAAGCACCTTGGCGAGCATGGCGAAGCTGGCTATTGTTATATCAGCCTGACAGGTGAACATCTAGGCCTCAATCACCACAAGCTCAAGCTATGGGCTGCAGCCATTGTGAATTGACTTGTTCTTCAAACTTCATGCTCTTATTCTTCATTTATAGGCTGCAGCTGATGCAACAAAGCATGCACCACCCAACCAACACTGTTGAGTTTGATGGTGCACATTGTGGTGGGGAGTCCAGAGGGCTCAAGTCAGGCCAGAGAGGGATAGGGGCAGAGGTGCCAGGCGTCTGGCCTGCCCCAGGAGTCACACCTGAGGCAAGGTCAAATGGGAAGGGTTGACATATCAGGAACAGAGTGGTAAACAAATTGCACCTGGGTTTTACAAAATGTGGCACCAGCATATTTATCAAAATATCCAAAATAGGAGAAACCCAATGTTTGTACTACAGATCTTTACACAAATTCAAAATATTTACTATTTACTTTTCTAAAATATGCACATGAGAGTCTGTTTTTCGCACATTTTCAGCATCATATTTAGAATTATGCCCAAAAATGTTATTCATCCATATTGTGTGCTCTATTTTGAGTCTGTTGATCAACAATTG
>KN819325.1:184723-195211 GCA_000827475.1 Paxillus involutus ATCC 200175
ATTGAACTACAACACACAGATGGAAAATCAAATTGATGGACAGAATATCAGGGTCGAATGGGCACAATGGGTAATGGTGGGAGTGGGAGGACAATAGGCATTGTAAAAAAAGGGATGAGTGGGAAGGGAATGATGTGATGAGACTTACTACTCACCTTTCTGAAGCCTTATATACCTATCTTCAAGTCTGTCCGAAATTTCTAAGTGTGAACGCCGTCATACGTTGAATTCAGTTCCATCTGTGAAAGGGTAATGTGTATCATTAGGAACTTGAGATCAGAAGGTCAAACCGGAAAAAAACACATACCAGATTGCAATGCAGCAAGACCATCTGCTTGGCACTAGTCCTTGAAAAGGTCCGTCTCATGAGTCTCGTGAAAGCGTCACTATAATTGTTTGAGATTTCATCAGAAAGCCTTGGCTGCCCATTCAAAGGTGAGACTAATGTACCAGGAAGTATTCAAATGCTCATTCTTCCATCTGTTCTGCCCACCCACCCTTTCAATGATGCACACACAGCAATCGGCTGCTATTCTTGAGGTCCCAGAAATCATATGATGTCGGCAGAGAGAATATCAAGGAGGGGTGGTCTTGAACAGGAACATGCTAGATGTTAGCATTGAGGGACATGGTTTTGGAGGTGGTGGAGGTGAGGAAAGAAGTGGTAAAACACTTCACTGGCAGTGCCACAACACACAATCATTTACCAAAAAAGGAAGGTATGCCCTTTGTCTCTCAACAATGACCATTGATCCTGACCCCCCTCTATAACTCTCAATTTCTAGGCTCAAGGTCAATATATATATATGGTGAGTACAAAGCAGAAATCCCCATTATATGGATCCTCAAATTTCTTCCTCGCAACTTGCAGCACTTCACACCACACAGGCGGTCCTCACTGCTGCAGGGCTATCATCCAATACAATTCTGCAACTCCCATCTCCACTGTCCACATCACACTCGGACACCCCAGACATACCTTCTCCCTCTCCCTCTCCGCTACCCACCCATCCGCCAGCTCCAGCATTCCTCACTGCCCACTATGAACCCCACGCTCCCATTTGTTCATGCCAACGGAGATCAGCCAAGGGATCAACAAAATCAACTGCAAGACCGCTGTCAATCACATCATTGAGCATCCATATGATGCTATAGTTGAGTATCCGGAGACCGGAGATGCTCCAGACGTGGCCATTGCATACATCTTCAACATGAATTCCCATCCCGACCACTTTCACCACCCCTGTTTCAACTTCCAGTACTCACTAGGAGGTGGGCACGGTGGACGTGATGGCATTGTTTGTTGGTTGCTCAAAAGCACAACTGACTCGCCTGTCATCTTTTAAACTCAGAACAACATGTGAGTTCATCGTTTTATTCTCTCATTTTCAAGCTAATATCAAAGATACATAAGATGGATGAAGAAGGCTCATAGCCAAGACTTACCAACAGATTGGGATGGACAAGGATGGATCCAGATGGACATAGACTTGACAAGCTGTAAGAGAGGACAGGTTCCATGGTTCACAGGGCACAGGTGAAATAGGACAGATAGGACAGATAAGGTGATGGACAGTTTGGGAAGTGAACAGAACATGGTAAGGACAGAAAATGGTCTTGAGAGGGGGTGGTATGACATCAGAGATGTGGCTGAAGGATGTTTACAGATGTAGGAAACATCAGTTCCCTACACTGCCATCTGGCCTCACTCCCTCTGTGCAATCTTACTCAATGTCCCAACAACATCCCTTCATATTATCCAGACAACTCCTGCTCTGGTCAAGGCCATTCCAACTGGCAAGGAAAATACTGCTTAGGACTCTGGGGGTCTTCATCATTATGCACTTCAAGTTGTATTTGTATATATAACATTTATTGTGTACTAGATTCATCTACTATCTCTTCACTCTCCTAGCATGCACATCATTGTCACACTCTGGTTTCACTCTTTGCATCACAAGTCTGAGTCCATTGCATAGTATACATTATTCAATGTATATGTATGCTATTTCACCAGCATTGTCATCTTCATCTTCATCAGCATGAGCCTGAGGAACTGCAAAATGTGTTAGGTCCAACCTGGATCTTTCCAACAGAAAAAAAAATGGTCCTCTATAACTCCTGAGGGTAAACATGGTGTATGTGGGATTATTCTGACAATGCTAGTAATGGCTTTGATGTTGATCACTTGGATTTTATTGAGTAGCAAACATGGGGTGACAGTCTGTTCTGACATTGCAAGGAGTTGGGGATCTGGAACTGAGAATAAATAAATGAGTGCAATGTCTGCAAAACACCAGTTTCGGTCTGGGTCAGTGTCAGCCATGTCGCCCTCAACAGCTAAGTATGTGTAATACAGAACTTCTGTAAAGCAGATTTCACCATTAAGCCTGATCTTGACAATAGTCAGTGTTAGCGAACTTGCCTGTCAAAATATCATAGTAGTAATCATATACCTTGAGCATTCAAGCAGAACAGATTTGTTCTTGTGACTTCCACTTTTCTCTCCAAGCACACCTGGCAATGTGTCTGTTTGAAAAAAGTAGCCTTGTCTATCTCTTGATGCAAGGAATTGTGTAGTGTGGACCCATAAAATTAGAAATTGGTTGTGCTGTACCATTGGGAGGATGAATGTCATGTTTGTCACATTTGTCACATTTTTGAAGGAGTGTGTATCTATCACCAACCATGTGGGAGACCTTTTCAGGTTTGATTGAGGTTAGAAAGAGCGGTGAGCAAGGCATTGATCATTGAACATCAAATGCCTTGTTGTGCAAAGTTTCCTTGATAGTATCTATATTGTCATATTATCATATTTAATATTTCCAATACTTTGTTTCATGGTCCACTGTACATAACAGATCAGAGGGCCTTTCTGAATGGTTTCAGGAGCGAGGTGAAGTATTTGATGTACACTGGGGTGGATGGAGTGAAGCTGGTCTCTACGTCACTGATAGTATAGTTTCTTGAAATCATTCTCCCAGTTTCACAGGAGTCTATATGCCTTATACATTTCGTCCATTATGATTCAGTGTTGGCACATGAGTTGGAAACAATTCTGGTATTGAAGGGCCTGCATCTTCAACTGCAGTGCTATTTATAGTCCAGAGTTTGTTATCTTTGAGAACAGCCCAGTCCCAGATATTGAGGCAGTCTGTGGGTGCACAATCTATTGTACCACACCATAAAGAAATTAAGAGATTGCTGAGGTTGTCAGCGAGATGCATGATGTTAGCTATGATGCACATAAGGACACCAAGGGATCAAAACCACTTTAGACCAATGTTGAGTAGTGCTTTGGTGATACCAGTCTCCATCCTTTGCATTTCAAATTGACATTGGTTTGAGGCAGACATAAAATTGAGCAGATTCACAGAGTAGTTTTGAGACTCTGCTGCAGACAGGTTGAAAACATTGATGTTGGCATGGTCACTGTCCTCACAAACATGGTTGAGGGGTTTCAGGAGGGCTGGGTAGTAGTGTGATTGTTGGATTTTTCACCTACCTTTGGTTTCACAATAGACATGGCAGCTGTTCTTCTCACAGTGTCCAATCATACCATCCTAGCACATAAGCATGGGATCATTACCAATCAGATAAAGGAAGTATAGCTTGGATTTTAAAATAATGTCACTGGATGAATTCCGAAATGGAAGTATCGCCACAGCCACTGTGCCTGATCACATGATCAAGGCACCATTGTGTATCCAGGAGCCAATACTGCAACCCAGCCCACCAAGGCTAAGTGGGATTCCCACGCCCTCTGGCACTACATTGCACCAACCAGAAAATAGCCAAATATTGCAACAGTTTTTGGAGTCCCTGTAAGTGTTAAACCTTTTATGCTGGTCAGTAGTACAGTCATCAACATTACTCACAGCTTCATGGTGATGTCACAATGGCATGGCCTTAATCACTTTGACCAAGTTATGGACATTAAATTCTCTGATGGGATGAAACATAAGGATATATCAAAGATATGACCTCATACTAGTACCTCTGATGATACTTGCAACCTCATTGACCATACTATATAGCTCATTTATTTTGCATGTCATGGAATCCTGACTGATGATAACCATCTTCTCCTTCAGTGCATTCATGCTTATCTGGAATTTGACATGTACACTGCACTAGAGGTCTATATAATGGAGACTCTTATGGCTGGATGAGATACACTCCAAACACTATCAATTATTATGAATGTTTGTTTTGTTGACTCCTCAGCTTCTTGATACTTACTAAAACCCCTTATTGAAAAGAACTGCCAGGAGAAAATAAAGGAGGTGTCACTGAAAAATGGGTACTTCCAGAATCATACTTGCATGCATGTATTTCACTGGGGGCATATTCTGATGTTATACGAAAAATCATTTTGAAAACATTGTTGAAACAGATTCTTTGTTTTCATCATGTTCTCGCAAAAATAATCCTATATGTTCTCAACCCAGCCAGCCAATCAGGGACCTGGATTTACCATATTCTAGATACAATGTTTTATGTAGGAAAATTGTTAAAACATAGTTTCTGATTGATCCATGTTTTCACAGTGTTCTGTTTAGGAACATCAGTTTTTGCCTGTGGTGTTTGATGACATTGAGGCAAAAGGTGTTACTCAGAACTATTCCAACAGAAGGTACTAATGTATCCTAACTATACATGAACACAGTTCTATATATGTCATTTGCAGAGAATAATGAATCAACTAATGTTATGGCATTGGTTCCCTTTATGACCTAGATTTCATGTTAATCCTCTGTCACCCACCTGCTATTAAACTGTCCTCAGAGCTATAGTGTCTGATCAGTCAGCAAAACATTTAGTCTTACAGTATCAATAAATGTATAGAGTAGAATGCAATATATTGCCTGTATGTCTTCATAGCATAGTTTATGGTTTGTGTGACAGAAACCACTTGATTTATGTTGTTGAGTCCCTCCATTAATTTTGGATTAGTGTCCGGCTGAGCAAGGTTGGCATTAATGGAGGCATTCAATATCTGCTGGTAGTCAACCACAGAAGACAAACATATGGTGATGGTTGTGCAGGCTACATTGCGACTGTCTTCAAATGTCAGCAGTATTTCTAATTGACAGTGAGATATACAGTCCAAGGGACTGATTTCAAGGGAAAATATACCTTTGTCAAGGAGGAAGTCAACAATGCAATCTGAATAACTTCCTAACAGGTGGTGACAGATGTGGTGTTTTCCACTAAGTGAAACCTTAACTGTGGACCAGAGGGGCACAAGACTGCACCAGATGTTGGTCAGCTAATTATGATGATAACAGTGGAAGTGTCAAACATACACAGGTCCTGGCCTAATGGAGGCACAAATGCCTTGGTTCATTTGTATGGCCACTTCACTTTTGTCGTCAACTGAGATTTCAATTTTCTTTTCATTCTTCTGATAGTACTGTATGTGTTAGATAAAGATAGTTTTACCCTATCAACTGAACCATAGGAATCTGAATTCTCAAATGGAAATGAACATCTACTGTCTCGTTGATTGGATACTATTGTGGAAAGATGAAGAAACTATCACACAAATATAATTGTCCTACCCAAAAATATTCAAGGCTAAAGTGTATCAGTTACAATGGGCAGAATGTTAGGTATTACTAAGCAAGTTGGGGCTTTGGTGGCACAACATAAATATAAATAACCCTATTTCTCTTAAGTTTTTCCTTGTGTTCAATTCTTAGACCAGCTCTTGCTTTGCTCATAGTTCCACTTTGGTGGTGCATACATAGGCTATGTGGCTTATGGAGGTTGCTATTTGATGCCCTAGCAACTCTGGGTGTTGATTCCAGCATGCCTCTTCATGACCTTAGAGTATGCTCCCATTATGTTATGATGGAGTTTGAATTGGCCTTCCCTATTCACTTCCAATCCACTTTCACTTCAAGTCCAGCAATATCTGTTTTTCATACCCTTCAACTCAATGACCTTAGGTGAGCCAGTGCCTATAAAGTTATTGGTGACTCCTGAGAAAACTGCTCAAGTTACTGTTGGTGCTCCAGCAGGCAAGGCAGATATTTTCTCTGATTTCATCAACACCATTGGGGAACTCTACACTGTCAAACCAAAGTTGCCAGTGACTCCACTGCAATCACTCTTCTCAGCATGGCTTGCATTTAAAACAGTTAAGGCCCAGTCTGCAGCATGCCAGCAGCAGCTTATAACTTGCTTGGGGCAGTCACCTACAAGCAAGGACCACAAGGCAAAACTTGCTGCAGTGCAGACACACTTCATACCTACTCTTGCAAAGCCATATCCATCTGAAGGGTTTTTGGTGGTATGAAAGTGATGTGATTAGAAATGTGTGGTATGACCACCTTGCATTTGGCAAGCAGCCTGACCAGCAGCTCAAGAGGCATCCTCTTTGCCCAGTTGATCCAGGCAGGCAAGTGTAGCTGGTGAAAATGCCATTATTTGCAATACAGGGACTGGGAAATTTATAATGGTTGTCATATGGAACTTCTGTGAATATGCTAATGTCCTAGGCTGGGTGGATGACAAGGTTCACAAGATGGTTGGACACAAAAAAAGTGTGTGGGTAAGTTATCTACCTTGGTGGTAAGAGCTGGGCTCAGTGAAACTTTTCAACTGGAGAATTCTGGAAAACTCACTCTTGTGCAGTATTCTGCCGGATCCTGGTGAGATCTCCAGTTCTATTGGGTAAAAAATGTCTTGTCAAAAATTTACCCCCTGCAATTATCTCTGCACTTGACTTTGGCACCATATCTGTCTGCATGCTTTTTTGGAACCTTGCCTGATCTTGGCTTCCAGATGAAATCCTGGATGACTTCAAAAACAGTGGGATTGTGTAGATGGGGTGATTCCAAGCTGCAGGCACTGAAATCCACTGGGGAGTACTCAATTGGGCTGGGGTCTAGATCATCTGGCAAGCAGGTGAATTACTGGGGCATAGAGTTGGCCTCCAGCTAGAGTCTTGTATATCACTCAAGTTGACCATCTGTCAAATTTGGCATCAGGAACATCTCATTTTACTGCATATATAGTTATTTAGTCTCACCAAGTAGCCAATATCCAATATTTTCTGCCCAAAGTTTAGGAACAGAACATGTACAGGGGTGTGGCACATAAACAGTTCCCAACCCCTCTGACCCCCCTTAGGATTTTCCAGAACAAGTAGTCCTTCCCCAACATCCTGATCCTTTAGACACTCCAGAAATCCTAGAACTGAACCAGGATTTGACAGTATATTTGAATCCAAACCTCTATGAGTTTACTAATCTTCTTTTGTCATAGACATGTTGAGAACCATTCAGATTCAGGCCCATGCTGATATTGTGTAAAATATCATTTTTCTCTCAACTCAGTCAGCTCAGGAAGTCATACTGAGTTCTCGGATGTCTACAGGTCGAGGACTCCCAGTCACTGAACAATTTCAAAGCTTTTCATCTTGTTATGCAACTGTCATGTCCCATAACTTCCCATCCCCATTCAACCAAATTCTGACACATCCCAATACATCCTGATGCATTTCCAATAATCCAAATTGTATTTAAACAATTTCCTTTCCTCTGTTTCACTATCCCTTTTCCCATTTTCCAAGTCAGACTCTCTTAGTAATCATATCAGACTCCTAGTACATAGATAAACCCCCTGTAACTTTCCCTATATTTCTTCAGTTTGAATATCAACAAGATTCCAATTCAATCCTCTGACACTTCTGATCCCTTCCTCAAAAGTCCCTAAGTTGATCTTAGGACTTAAACTCTGACCCTATCTGAAATAAAGAGACAGGACTTGTAAAGGGGCACAACACATAAGTTGAAGCCAATGTCTCTTACCTCTCTGACCCCCATAGGACTTTCCGGACCCCTGACCCCTACATCCTGATTACCCAATCTTTCAGGTTGCCTCTGGACAGTCCGGGATTGAAGTGGACTTTGACACCCACTCACTAAGCTGTTGTGGGTGGGTCTCCTGCAGACCTTCATCAAACTGCCAGAATGCTGAAGTATGGATGTGAACTTGTGGTATGGTTTCCACCAATCAATGAAGTAAGAAGTCACCTATGAGCATGTTAACATCTACTTTAAACCCAGCAAACTGAGTGCTCACCAAGATTTGTGGTCTCCCTCCTTCTGTATGCCCTGCTTGCAGGTCTACAGTTTCAACTAAGGGTCACCACCATAAATAAATGCAAGCCTGTACCAGCTGAACTTACCACTGCCAGAAGTGCATGATGTTGATGGACTGCTTATTGTCTATATTCTTTGCACATATTAACTTTCCCCCAATGTTTTGACCCTTCTAGAGTATATAATAGATATGTGTCCTGAAATTTTACAGTCTGTGTGATATGTTTTCCAAATTTCCTGGGCAGACAAAGATTTAAAGTTTGGATGACATGACCAAACAAGAATTACACCTCTCATGCTATGTTTTCTGGAGGTTTCAGAACACAAACAAGTGAAGTGAACAAAGTACTGCCACCTACAGTATGTTTTCGTCAGGAGCAGTAGAAAATGCCTGGCCTAGTGCCTGATTGATATGTTTTACACTTTTGTCATGTCAGAAACAAACAAGGCCAAGCAAGGTGACAAAAGTGCTACTGTCTGTGATATATCTTCAATCAGAGGTAGTAGACAAACCAACCCCGCACTGTCAAATTGGTGTTTTTCCATGTTTATATGTCAGAAAAAACAAAGCCAAGCAAGCCAACTGTCCCCCATCTAGTAGGGCTACCTGTACTAAAACAGTACAGTAAGTTACTGGCCATTTCAGTTTTATTTATAATTGCTCCTGCAGTATTTTACTGTATTATTTATTATGATAGAACTGTAACTGGTGGATAGTTTTGTTCAAGCCAGAAGCTTGCAGAAGTGCTATTGCACTGATTGTGTCGACTCAGGGAGCTGAAATAAGCAGGGAACTGGAGTCCACTATGAGTAACCAAAGACTAACCACAGTGGACTCTGAGGACTATAGGTGACCTAATGTAAACAGATGAGGTAAACTGCAAAGTAGAAGCTACAAGTCATTGCTCTGCTTGGGCAGAGCAAAGGGAACAAGTTGAAACACTCAACCAAGTTGGTACCTAGGGTAGGTTGAGACATAGCAATGTGATAGGTTAGAAGTGAAGGGAAGCACTGGTTAGTGCTGTATAAACAACATAATGTATAAAATGAGCACAGAGTGCGAAATCATCACAAGTAACAGGTGTGGGGATGGTGCTGGTGTCAACGTGTTGTGGGGATAGATTCATCTGTGATTTGTTGCTTGTGTACATGCTAGGTGGAATGGTGTCTGCCTGTAGTAATATTCAATAGTTAGTCACTAAGTAAGAACTACGATAAGACTGTCTAAGGTAAGTATGTGATTAGGTAATCAGTATATTTGCATTTGTTATTCCAACAGGTGGCTGCTTATTGGTGCAATGTGTGGCACCAGTGAGCTCAAACTGCAATGCTATATAACTAATTTCTCCTGCAAATTTCCCTAAGTCACTGGTTACTATCACTACCAATTAACATTTTCTAAAGTAAACCTTGGGATAACAAGCAAAAATAAAATAAAATAAATATTAGTTGAGTAGTACTAGTGGTGTTCATGCTTTAGGAACTTTGTGAAAATTTTGCTCTTTTACTGACTTGTCATTTTTGATTATAAATTCATTTAAAACACCAAAAAAAAACATACAATCTTTTGAATTTATTGCAGGCACTTGTCAATAACAAAGTGTTTGTATCCAACAACTTAGTCCACTTTCAACCCAAAGACTATGCCATCCATGCTGGCTGTTGGCACAGTGTAAGCATTCATCTGACTAAACCTTCCCAATCCAGAGATCATGGTCATTGAGGTCTATATGCCAAACATGCCATTTTATTCCTCTAATGAATGCTAACATGAGTTGGCCTTCTTTACAGTCAACAAAGTATACTAGATAAATGTACTACTTTTTTGCAAAAAAATTGATCTAGTAAATATGTTTATTAGATTTTATGGTAGTGCTCATATAGCCAGTGAAGACTTGGTACATTTCTCATGGGCGGTTGGGCACTCCAACATATTCTCTATAGACTTGCAGACCTCTTTCTGCTTTGTCTAGCTCTTTCTCGTAATGGACGGCTAACTTGTAGAAATACTTACAGGTGAAACAGTGCCATGTAACAATGGGTGCTCCTGCTCTTTCTCCGGTGACTACAACACCAATGTCTGCTTTGTAGCGATAATGAGTTTGGGGATGCCAGTCAACTGTGTGATGTTGGAATACTCTTCCCATGTTAACTAACTGCTCTTGAATAATGGTACATCTGTTGATCCAATCCTGGCCAACATTTGCAAGACCATTGACTTCTTGCATACTTGACTTGCAATACTGGTATGTAACTTACTGTGGTGCTGTGGGTTGCTGATCAATGAACCGATTCTGGAATGAGGTTCGTAGGCATGCTCTGGGTTGGCCTGGTTCTATGGAAGGCCGGATAGTCGTGCTCAAAAGAACCACGT
>KN819325.1:204053-217014 GCA_000827475.1 Paxillus involutus ATCC 200175
TCAAAGATAAGCCGTCTGATAGGTCGGATTCTCCATCTGAAGGTCTGAAATGGCACGGTAGGCACTGATCTTATGTTTTCTTTTGCATATACATACTCAATAACCCACAGCTCAAAGCTGTGTTTATCATAGCTGATCAGGAGTCCACTGGGATAACACTCGTGATATGGACATTCAAGGCGTAGATGCAGGATCAGTGTGGAATGTCTATATTGTGCAAAAGGTACGCCACCAGGCAACCCCCACTGATCTGTATGATCCACCTGATTGGAATTCTTAGGGCAATACCTCAATGGAAGCCTTCCATAACAATGGTTGGGAATACTACGAAAAAGTTTGAGATATCTTTCCATCTGGTGGTGCCACTGGTAGGTTTGTCTTCAACACCACTGCTTCAAGTGTGGCCCCTCCCAACCCCGATGCAGTCAACAACAGCTCTACGAGCACTGCTGATGCAACTCAGGACTTCAGTGGTCATTCAGTGAACACTGTGGACAATACAGTAAGTATCACAACTTCCTTTTGATGGCTTCCAGTTGGCTGATGTGTATGGTGCATGCAGCAAGGTGACATATCAGGCCCACCACCTATTCAGATAACCTCCCCCTCCCACACATGCCAACCATCCTTCCAGCAAATGTTCCTTCTCCACAATGTCTCCTGATGATGGCAGCTCTTCCATGACATCTGACTCTGTTCTTCCCTTGTCGTTTCCATGGCTTCAACTGCCACTTCCTATCATACTACTAGCCGCAAGCACAGCAAAACCTTAGCCGCTGGCAGTGAAGCCAAAGCAAAAGAAGCAAAGATGTCGCCTGCCATTGCCCTCCTTGGCATGCAAGGCCCCATCCTCCATCTTACAGAGACCATGAAATCAACATTCATGGATCCCATGGTCGCCATTCAAAAGGCTACAGAGACATTGTTCCTGGATGCAGGGTTACCTGAGGAGCGCCGCCACTTCATGCTATCACTTTTTACTAGGCAGACCAACATCACCATTGTCTATACTTCCATCCCAGATACACCAGTGGAGTTGTGTCGCACATATATCATGGACTTGTTCAATGCCAGAAGCACACCAGCAGCTACCCCCCAGTGATAGGTTGTTGTAGTTCTGTGTCAGGACCTTCCACCAGTTGGTGTACCTGTGTTGTTTACTGCTACATTGTGCTGTACTGTACAAGTAGAAATCATATCATGTCATCGTCAGAGAGATCTACATTGTCTGAATCCTGTCCAGCTGCATGTCAAGTGGTTAAAACATGTTGGTAATACGTCCACATTGCTTGTGCAATGTTATCATGCATGGTGTAAAATTTGCCTCAGTGCCGTGTTCCCCACCTGCTACCTTGGCCACTACTGCATCTGCTGTGTGATTAAGATGGTGGCCGTCTCTGGCAACAACAACCGGGGCTTGAGGTAAATCACCTTCCTTTGGATTGTAAACTAGGATGAAGTTGTGGACTGTACACAGTGCTGCAGGAATCCGAGCTTGGATGTCGAGAGAGTACTCTGGTGCTAATAGAAGGAGAGGAACACCAAAAATATGTTCAACAACATTTCATGCAGATGCATGACACAAATTGAATAACTCTTCCTTGTTCATAGGTCTAATGCACCATGGAATGAGCTGTTTATCCAGAGAATACACTATGGTGATGCATACCTTCTCTTAGCGCGCCCCCACTCTGCAAGATGATAACAAATGCCACAAAATGGAACAAGTAGTTCACAGGGCATCAGGAACCCGGCATCTGCAAGGAAATACTTCCTGTTGGGGACGTGAAGGCCTTGGTTGGTCCATACATCTTCATAGATATGGACATTTGTTGCAGATCCCTCCCAGTTGGTGAGTGCATACGTGAATTTGAGGTCAAAGTCACATACAAAGAGACAGTTCTGTGAGACAAACCCTTTGCGGTTCCGGTAGTTGGGATGTAGGTATGCAGGGGGAGCAGCATGGATATGGCTCCCATCAATTGCTCTGATTGTGTTCTTGAAAAACAGCCAAAATTTTGGATTATTCCTGATCTTTGGGAAGATGGACTCTCTGGTAGGACTGTTGTATCTGGAGTAGAGCGGCTGGGTCAAAAGGATCACTAAGATTTTTTGAAAGTAGCTAGTATATACATGGAAATCAGGTTGTACAATGTAGTTGTAGTCTGTATATTTGCCTACCAAGAAATGGTATCACTTGATTGTTGGAACCACTCCCTTATGTGTCTGAGATTCAAGCCAGTTACACAAGTATAGAGGAAAATGGCGACTTGCTCTTCAAGGGAGACAAACTTTGAGTTGGTGTGTTTGAGGTCTCGGAGCTCTGCAATAAGTTGTATGAAGACCTCCCAATGCATGCCGAGCTCTCAGTGGATGCACTCAGGATGTTCGTGCAAGAGTTCAAGTACCCATTGCTGGCCAGAGAGAATTGATGTGTGATATGGGATGGGATCATTTTGAGAGGGAGATGGTGTGGAGCTTGTGATTTCTCTTGATTTCAATCCCCAGAATGTACTTAGCCTCTTCAAGATCATGCATCTTGAAGCTGGCAGAGAGTTTGGCTTTGATGGAGTCCATGAGTTTCCAAGTGGTGGCAGCTAAGAGTAGGTCATCAACATAGATGACAAGGAAGCAGACCTCTGTCTTTCCAGAAGACATAGAGGCATGTCTCCATCTGAACAGGTGAAGCCAATTTTCCCAAGCTTCCAATCCAAAGTCTTGTTCCAAGTCCGTCCTGCCTGCTTCATTCAGTCCATGGAGGGAACATCAGAGCTTCCAGCAATATCCAGGCTGGATGGGAACACTGTCTGGAGGTAGCATGTATAGGTCTTCCTCTAGTTTCCCATTGAGGTAGGCCGTGGAGACGTCTATTTGATCCAATTCCAAATCATGTTTTGCAGCCAAGGCAATGAGTGTCCAAACAGAGTTGAGATTTGCTACTGGGACAATAACTTTCTGATAGTCTACACCTTCCTTTTGGATAAAGCCTCGTGCAACAATATGAACCTTGTATTGTTCTACATTTCCATGTTGGTCACATTTGATGCGGAAGACAGGCTTGGAAGTAATTGGAGTGAGGCCTTCCAGAATGAGAACAGTTTCATATAACATGGTTGGAGTTGAGACTCTGGAGTTCTTCTGCCACTACTGACTTCCATCATTCTTCTTCTACTCCAGAGTAAGCTTCCTTGAGTGTTCTGGGAAGGGATTCATCAGAGTTGGAATTTGCAGATCCAGCAAATATATATGAAGTCTTCCATGTTCTCAAGCGATGCTGTGAATGCTCCTGGAATTGCAGATTCACCTTCCAATGGTTTTGGAGTGTGATCCAGTAATCCCAAAGCTGGTTCCAGTTCCAGGTTCTGTGGCTGTGCATCATGTTCCCTAAGGTTCACTTATCTTTCAGCTTCTTCATCCAGCATGCATTGATACTCCTGGTTTTGGTTGGTTGGTTGGTGTTGCCGACCACTGTGCTGTACTCCAGCCACAATGTGAGCTGGAGCTGGAACTGGAGCTGGGGCCACTGGGACTGCTGGAACCACCGGAGCTGCTGGAATTTGTGGAACTTCTGGTGCTGGAGGAGCATCTAGGTGGAGTTGTTGAAAGTGGTTTGCAAACTCTTGGATGATGGGGCTTTTGTTCAAGCCAGAAGCTTGCAGAAGTGCTATTGCAATTGGGTCAACTCAGGGAGCTGAAATAAGCTGGGGACTGGAGTCCACTGTGAGTAACCAATGTATTCAAGTGGGTATGAATCTATACAGTACCTGGAGTCCACTGTGAGTAACCAAAGATTAATTACAGTGGACTCTGAGGACTATGGGTGGCCTAATCTAAACAAATCTAAACAGATGAGGTAAACTGCAAAGTAGAAGATACAAGTCATTGCTCTGCTAGGGCAGAGCAATGGGAACAAGCTGGAACGCTCAATTGAGTTGGTATCTAGGGTAAGTTGAGGCATAGAATTCAATGGGATAGGTTAGAAGTGAAAGGAAGCACTGGTTAGCACTGTATGAACAATATAAGATGTAACATGGGCACAGAGTGCAAAATCACCACAAGCAACACCTTTTCCATAGGTTTCGGTCTCTCAAGCATGCTTTATATTCAACTGGAACTCTTTGGCTTACAATAGACAACCTACCACAATCTATCTGTTATCTCTGAGAGAATACCTTCCTCTTGCTGGTCATTCCTGGGCCTACACAACCAAATACTGAGCAGCTCAATGGACTTCTGGAGTTCTTTGTAAAGGAGTGAGAGCAGCTTGGAGAAGGTCTGTTATTTGGTACTATCATTTAGACTCATTTATAAAATTGCTTTGATTTCATAGGTGAACTCTTCAGTATATTTGGTCTATGGTGCCAATCACTTAGAGGCCACCAACTTTGTGCAAAGTTTCCACTGCCTTCAAGAAAAATCAGGAATATTTTTCCTCTTGTGAAAATGCTTCTTTCAGTGAGGTGAACAAAAGTATTAGAGGATTTTTTTATTTAAAAAAAATTGGGCGAGATATATTTCAGGAGAGGGGATATTTTGGCCACCTGCCATAAATGATACTACATGTGATCAAAAAGCTGTGCTATTGTCTCCGGGATACGATGGTGGGATTTGTACTGAGTAGAACTGAATTTCTTGACCTGAATTTGTGCGTCTTTTGTCTCCAGACCTGATTGCTAAGCTGCCATCCACCTGTGCATCTGATGTTCCCAAAGTCTGACTGTTTTCAGTTGTACTGAGGCCAGTGCAAGTGGGATGTTTGTCTTCAGTGTCTCAAAAGTGGAGTCACAGTGATCACGGAGATATTTCTTGACTTTTCCCCAAAAGAATTCAATGAAATTCAGCTCACAATGAATTGGTAAGAAAATGCAGAGATGACCAGCTTTCTCAATCACCTCTTGAACAAGAGATTTCTGTGCCTTAAAGTCTGGTTGCCATTCAAGGATTCGTTTGCCACAAAAATCAGTTGTGTCAGGTTCACACTTCTTGCACTTTCCAAGAAGTTTGTGTTTTCACAAGTTGCGTTCTTGGAGGATGGTCTTGATGCCCTTCAGTTGGTCAGGAAATTCAGGGTGATCAGGAGGGAATAGGAGTGGTTGCTCAATCCGAACCCCATCTTGAGTGAACCAGCCATTCCGCATGCGACCCTACTGACCACCTGGATTCACATTCATGCGGCTCACAACAAGAGCATCTTCAGCAGATGCAGAATGACCTTGAGAATTATCAATGAGAAATAATGCCTGGTAACCAGGACCATGAATATTTTTGAATGTTGGAATGATTTTCTCTGTGAGCTGCATAACATAATAATATTAATTTGCTGACTCAGAATGCTGAACTTTGACTGACTTGTTTGACAAATAATTCACTGTTCCAATATCCCTCGTGGTTCTTCCTATACTTCAATGACTGTCCTGCATCCACCAGGTGCCTGACTGTGGAGCAAATAACATCACTGCGGTGGATTCCACATCCAGCACCCTTTTTTCGCAAACAAAATTCATCATCAAGTACCCAGTATCAATCAACAGCATCATTGGCTTGAGTGGTCATCTCATCATGTGCACAGAGGACAAGATGACACTCAACCAGATTCGGTGGCTGATTGATAGTCTCTGTTTCCACATCTCCAATAACATACTGAACCAGGCGTGGTTCATATTCTTGCATTTTTGGGAGAAATTCCTTCTGACGGTATTCCACAACATCTGGTCGATCATGACCATCAAAGTACAAGCCTTTTCGGTGCCGAAGAAACCGAAATCCTTCTTGGTGTAACCATCGGCAGGCAGTGGGTAGTGAGACGCCCCGACCAACACTGAGGTGAATTCTTGGGAGGAGCTCAGTCTCCATGTATTGTTTGAGGCCACAAGGCATCTCCTTGTCAGTGATTTGCCTTGCATACTTGTCAGCTTCATGTGGTATAAGCTCATTCTTGGTGAACTTGACAAGTTTCTCAGGATCTATTGCCCACTTATTTGAGCGCACATATGTTTGAAGTTCTTCAGTGATTACAGGGTCACTCAAGAGTGAGTACACTTTTGCGTGTCGGCCTTTGAATAACCATGGCAGGTTGTGATCCACCACCCATGCTTGTGATCAGCTCCGCACCTGATGACCACCCCATTGTGCAGCAAACCCATGTGCCTCAGCTGCCCGCTCAGATGCATCAATTGTGTAGCGCCTGTTTTTGACAAGAAGTGCAAGATGCAACTGGATGGTGTGTATTCATCTCGCCTGCAATCCATCTCGACCACCAATAAAAGTGGTCTTTTTGGACTTGGACAGTTTATTTATGGCATTCAATCCCTCCTCTAGTGTTGCCATCCTTGCCGCCTTCACTTGCTTGCACTGAACGCGCCACAGAATGTCAAGCTTTCGTCGTTTAAGTGGCTGAACTGCTGGCAGCCTCCCACCGCCAGTCTTGCACATGGCCTGCTGTGGTTGCACCGTGACTGGCATGCCAGCCTGAGCAGTGTCCCAGTCTGCATTGGAACTACTGTCATCCGACTCGTCATCCAAGATATCAGAGATATAGCCCATAGTGTTCCATTCAGTGTCACGGTTACAGTCAGTGGTGGGGGCAGTGGTGGGAGCTGGCAAGCTGAGCCCACTGGCAGGGGGTGGGAGTGCTGGTATGTTTTGTGCAGTGAAGCTTCACATCATTGTAATCTGAGCATTTGTTCTGTTGTGTGTCAGTGATGGACCCCACTATTTATTTTCGGCTGATACACACAACATTTTAAACATTTCTCTGGCTGCAACTCAATCATGTGAATTTTTCTCTTGTCGTCTTTGAGTACAGTCAGAGAGCCCATTGTAACCAAGGTGTCGGTTCTTCTCAACTTTCTTCCATTCAGCACTCGTCTTAACCTTGCATATCTCATCAAGACTGGAATTGAAGCCCCTTGACTCGTCCTCTGGTTCCCCCCTCACTGTCCTCAACTGTTTGAAGTTCTTCTCCAGCTCATTACCTTCCAACTCGCACAAACTCTCCTCCGACCAATCCAAGTCTTCATTCAAGTCAAAAGGTGCAGTGGGTTTGTTTTCATGGTCAGAGAAATGAAAATTAACCCCCCTGTATAACCACAATCGGAGAACGAGTTGGAGGTGTGTTCTGATGCAAAATCGGAGCTCAACGATACGACAGAGAGTGGGGTGAGTGTGACTGGGCCTGGGCCTGGGATTTCTGCCATTGGTGGATTGAGCTTGGTGGGCCATCGGGCTGCCCGTGCTCATGCTGCAGCCTGAGCTTTCCTCTGATGTTTTTTGACCATTGTAAAACTGAATAAAACAAGCAACATGAAAACTTTCATCCATATTTCACCTGCTGTAGTACTACACTAGCCTCATCCAGTATGCTGACATCACTACGGTGACTTTGCTGCCATGTTACTGGTGCTGACCCCAGTTTGGCCACTGCACAATCTTAGTGGCCTCTAAGTGATTGGCACCATAGAGGAGCAAGAGATGGTGCATGTTGCACTTCCATTTGCTACTATGGATACCTCTACCCACCTTAAAGCTGCAGGATTTGTCTCTCAGCATTCTGATGAGAATATGTGTCCATGCTGCAAAGCACCATTTTATTTACTTGTACATCCAGACTGCTTCAACCACTCAAGTAAGTGCACATTAATCTCTTTAGAAACATGGATTTAGTAACTGCTACAGAATTTACATACTGAGATCAAGCTAATCAGAATGTCAACAATCCCCAATTCATCCTCCCCCTCGAACTGTGGCTCCCCAATGCCCCGGAGACGTCTCACTGGTAGTAGTGGACCCTGTCCCTTTGTACAGCCCCTGTACATCGGACAATGCTCGCACACTGATGACTCGACTAGCCAGCTCGAACTCAGCATCTTTGTTCTTTGGACCCTCGATCCTGCAGACTGTGAATAAGCCATGTTCGTGAACAAGCATGACTGCGTCCAATTATGCAGCCACAGTGGCAAGTCTTCACATTCAAACAGGGTGCGTGTCCATATCCAACAGGCATAGCTATGCAGGGCCAGGAAGCAAGACTATGTCTCCGCTGCCTTGGAGTTTGTGTTCTACCCTAAATATGTCATCACCAGACCCATTGCCCACTTCTCTACCTCATGGCAACCAACATGATGCTTGCTAAACGTATCTCCTCCATCAACGCTCTTTCCGCCATCTGTAGGTTATGGGTGCCAACATTGACGAGGTCACACACGCCGTTGGTCGAGACTCCCGTATACCTCAGTGAAAGCTTGCACCTCTTTGAGGTTTCCAACTACTGGAAGCAAGATGTCGTCATGAACGAATACCAAAAAAGAAGATTCTCCAAGACTGTCGTGGATGCTCTTCAACACGATCACCGGCAAGGTGTGTAACATCTCCCTGGCTGGTGGGTGGTGGGTGGTGGCTGTGTATGACGCTGAACTAGTAGGGACGTTAGGGGTCCCCTGTGTCTTGCTTGTCATCAACTTCCATCACAATCAAGCGACATGGGCATCCAAGGACTGTGGCCTGTGAGTAGATGGATGTTACCTGTTTTTTTCTTTCGCTCTGACGGTGTAGTGGTGAGCCTGTAGGGCTCGAGCCAGGCCAGAGAGGGATAGGGGCAGAGGTGCCAGGGGTCCAGCCTGTCCCAGGAGTTGGTAGTAGATAGCTAGTTTCAGTGTGCTTAGTCAGACAACCAATCCCACTGCTTCACCATTTGCTAGGTGCAAGTCAGGCGAGTCAGGCGGTCAGCTAGCCCCAGCCCTCATCCTAGGCCCTCCGTAGAGTGACCAACCCAACAGTCTCACAGATTTTGTCACACGCTGTCAAGAAATGGTCACTTGTGGAATATGCAGCAAATGAAGGTTTCCATCCCCGAAATGGTCCCAACGGTGGACTGAAGCTACTGATGATTGGCATGGATGCAAGGTAGGCACGTCTGGACCCTCATTGGGTGTACCACTGATTACCAGTTGGCTGGTATCTAGCATGTGGAACAAGCTTGGCAGGGCTTTGTGGGATGCATTCATGACAATGCCGGACCAAGAATTCACATAATTCCTCTATGGTTGGCAAAATGACCTTCGGCATGTACTGAAGATCGATCCAGACGGTCTATTAGGGTGGAAGTACACCAAACTGGCCGGCATGATCCCCGACTCATTCCCCAACCCTGCCATGCTTCAATCTTATGCTAGCCCCCTGACCACTTTCTCTGTGGGCTCTGGAAACCCAGCAGGTAGTCTCTGTCCCTACCTCATTGAGTCACAGCAGCCTGATTTGGGCGCGCTTGCAACCTTTTGTGACTGGCACTTTGGTTGGAAAGGTGACGCTATCGTCACAAAGATGCGTGTGACCGTATGGGAGGGTGCAACCGTGCAACTGATGTGTGGGGTAGGCGAAATCTATGCCTCCTTGCTGCCCACTGACTGATGTTCACTTGCATTGTAGCTCCCAAAGCAACCTGGTGATCATGCTGTATTCAAGTCGGTACTCAGGTTTGTACACTGAACAGTGATGGACACAACCGGCTCGAAACTTGTGGTCTTCAAGCTTCAGTATCATGGCAGGCAGTTTGCAGATGCTGTACGGGCTGCGCTGTCACTACCCCCATCCGAGATCATCAGCAAGTTGGATGGACCTGAGGGCGAAGAGCTTGTATTTCTGACTCTTCCGGCTTGTGTCATTGAGTACGCACTTCCTGCTGATGCCCAGTGCTTTACCGAGCAGTGTACCGAAGTAAAACACATTTTCGTCCCTATTCAAGTAACACTGAATTTTATCTCACAGAAAATGCTTGCGCTGGATGCAGGTCACGAAGCACGAGAGTGGGTGAAGGCCCGTGCTTATATATGGGATGCCGGTCCAGAGTCACCGCCCATCCCAAGTGGCTCTTGAGTGTCACAGTCGACCGTGATCGATCTGACTGTGGACTCAGAGTCGGAGAACCTTGACTCGGCATCTGACGAGGACTCTGATGTGGAGATTATTGACTGATTGTGTTCAAGTTGTCTGTGTCCATAAAATATACATCTAGCCAGAATTGTATAGGTACTGTACATAGCATGAAAAATTGCATGGCAGTGATCTCAGAGATTCAGTGGCTGGGCCTAGGTTAGTAGCAGTGGCAAATAACACAGTGGACCTGTCTCTGGAAGAAAACCACAAGTTCTTTCTATTCCCTCTGAGTCCGTGCTACTCAACAGATCTACTCATCACTGGACCATGGGAAGGGCGAGGGAGTGCACAAAGAAAGCTCCACAACCACCTGAGTCCCCAAAAAAGACTCGTTGGAAACGGCCATTATCGACTTCACAGTCACTGAAGGTCATTGAACAACTGAAGGAAGCCAGAAAGGAAGCTCACCTCAAGGCAAAGAACACAAGGAAATGCTACATGGGCTACATGAAACGAGGCCGTGAATGGCTTGCGGAGCACTTCTCAGCAAATGACAGGGATTCCGACAAGGCTGAGTGGTCAGCCCCTGATGACCTTGCTGGAGAGGACCCTTACAGCGACCCAGAATTCGCTCACGCATTCAACCGCACACCAAACCAATGCTCAGACAAGGCGCTCACATTGTTCCTGACGTACAAGGGATTCCATCAGAACCTTGGCAAGGGCATGGTCGAGGGCATTCGAGCAGCGTTCAAAAACCTGTGGGATAATGTGTGAGTGACTCGCATCTGTTTGCAGCCACATACCCCTGAAATGCCGTCATAGCGATGGTGACACATACCATGGACGGTGGAACCTTAATCAAACCAAGCAGTGGTGGGAGGGCAACCCAGCCGACTCAGCAGAAGTTGACGACATTGTCAGTTCGCTAAAGCACAAAGCAAGCTCAGAAGACGGCAATAGGAAGCACTCACTGCCGATGTCAAAGGACTCCATGGATAGAATGTTAATGTGGTCCCTCAAAGCATGTCCCTTGGTTGACACAGCACTTCAAGCACTCCGACGTATCTCAGCTGGCAAGCCAGCATCCATCCTGCAGCTGGATCTGGTGGAATGAACGCTGGTGACCCGTCACTTGGAACAGCTTGCATTTGATGCAACGGCATGGACCCTCTGGACAAGGCAAGCCATTTTCTGAAGTTGCGCAGCCACTGAGAGGTAATGTACTTACACTGACACCGCAGGTGCTTCGAACTTGTCAAACTGAAGTATCACCACATCACGATATCCGATCTCATCACAGTCAACCACATTTTGAAGAAATATCTCGCTGATGAGAGTCTGGTGTTGAGCGACCAGTCGACATATTTTGATATCCACCTCACAAACTGCAAAGGATGGCAGAGGAAGGTTGACAAGGGGAAAACAGAAGCTGACCTCAGAAGTGCATGAGCATCAAACGATCAATAGCGGTATGAGTACTGATCAGGTGGTGTAACTTAAAATGTCTGATACAGGCAACCACTACAAAATTTACCCTCAGCCTGGCTTACGCGGCTCCGACACTTTTTTCTGACTCTCAGTCTGGATGAAGTGGCTGGAGGTTTTCCATTACAAGCGTGGACTCGAGCCCAACGACTGCATCTTCCTGGCGATGGGTGCCAATGGTGTCATCCAGCCTCGCGAACCACTCTCCCACGACACCATCCAGAAGTGGATCAATGAGGCAACTTCTGGTGCTGGGATTTCCAGGTCATTTTCAACACATTGCTTTCGACGAGGTGGTGCTCAGTACCACTTCATGTTTGCTCCTGTTGGTCAGCGCTGGCCTTTGGCCAAGGTTCGTTGGTGGGGCGGGTGGGCTGAACAAGAGCACGTAGATTTTTTCCCAAGTGCTGCCTTCGTGTTGCAAGCAGGAACACTGTAACTAAACCCCTTCTTAACTCCCCAGCGTGACATCCTGATCCAATACCTTCTTGACGGACTATACACCTATGAAACCGACTACAGCGACGCTCTAGCCCCAGTTGCACGGGGGGCAAACGAGTCATTAGTGGGGGAGGTGACACTTGTGCAGCCAATGTCAACCAAGGAACTGCGCTCAGTGCATACATCCATCACAACTGACGTCCAGGGACTGAGAGTAGAGATAGATAATGTCACAGGTGTCGTCCATGAACTCGCCAGGGTTATCCTTCAGTCACACAAGCTCCCTACTGCTAGTAGCGCTAGCAAACACATTCCACCACAGATGACACCATTGACCATCAAGATTCCACCCCACGTTGCCGGCACCCCATTTGCCATTGTGTGTGGTTCCATACCGTCGCTGCCATCATCCAACCTCACTCCAGCTTCGACAACCACGCATTCACATCAGCACCTGCATACCACCGTGATTCCCACAGACAGCGCAGGAGCAGCGACTCTGTTCTCGATCACCAACCTTGGTCGTCGTGCCAATGGCATACCAGGCGGCAAAGTGCCACGCAGGCCATTGTCTCATTCAATACCAAAGGCGAACCTTGTTATCCCCAACATCCCTGTTTTGTGCCCTGACAGACTCACACACCACCTAAAGAAGGACTCCTGGAGGGACATAGTCAAGCACTGGCTATTCAGTGACCCCAAGCTCAACCTACATACACCACTCAAGCACTGGCCACCCGAGTGGACCCAGGGCGCCAACCAGCTGTTTGCGGGCAAATATTTCGAAGATCCATCATCACACTTGAATTTATCAATACGTGAGTACTGCTCCCTACCCATGTAAATGATTGCTGACCAGCCCACTGTTGGTGTGTGCCAGTTATGAGTCCAACGAGGCGTGTTTCCTCACCACCTACCCACAGGCAGAAAGGGGTCACACAGCCCTCCTGTATGTGATCAATGCCACACAACGGGAGCATGGAGAGAGGTCGTCATGACCTCGCCAATTGGTCGACTGACTGACAACAGACCTCCATGGCACCCTCTGAGTCTCGTTCGACCAGCCACGACTCACCACCGCCATTTCCAGTCGTCACATTGTCACGCCGTCAGCTCGTTCATCAACGGCGGAGATTCAGTGTGCCACACCTGTGAGCGTGTG
>KN819325.1:217180-247389 GCA_000827475.1 Paxillus involutus ATCC 200175
GCTGTCAGCTCGTTTATCAACGGCGGAGATTCAGTGTGCCACACCTGTGAGCGTGTGTTAGCGGCCATCATTTATTGTTCATTCCACTCAATTTTACTTTACCTTTCTTTGCTCATACAGTAGCTTATCTGCGGCGCCGACATCACTACGGCATACTACTACTCTACTCTTTGTTTCCTTTTCGTGATGCACTCAACTCACCTACTCCACCTGCCCCATCATGCTTTCGTTTAGTTGCTGCACACGCTAATACATTCATTCACCACGCATGTACAGTCGAGCTCTCACTCTCACCTCGAACTCGTGTGATCTGCCCACCTTTTGCCTCAGTGGCAGCCAGTGCACTGACGTTTTTTCGGGAGGGGCGGAGTCCGTGTGATGGGCTCTCCTACCGTTTCACTCTGGCCATTGTGCTTATATAATCCGTTCGCGAAGTGTGAAGTGAGAGGGACCCGACCCGAAAGGGGAGTGGGGAGGGGGAACCCCGGGTCACATGATGGGACCCGGGCGTAAGTTTTTCGACATAAGTAGTTAGATAAGGACTCTTAGTCACATCAACAGTCACATCAGTGACTTGTCATGCTTGTATCCAGTATATAAACCCAGCACTATAATAGCGCTCAATAGATCGTTTCTTATACTCCAACCACTACCTGCTTACCAGCAAGTAATCCCCTCAGCACAGGTGAGTAGAGAGTTCCTCTTGCTATGCCCCTGTATGCTTCAACATCCCGTTTTCCACTCGTGAAAACCTTGGGACACTTGCCACTCATGGTGTGTATGTTCACCATAGGGCGTCCGTAGAGGTCATCAGGGACCTTTTAAGACATCACTCCTGTGATTCTGCTTGTGTTGACAAGGTTTATGTTTTTCAAGCTTTAAAGTCATTTCATTGCCAAACCACATTTGTGTTGGATTATCAATTGGTACTACATTCGGTAGCTTACCTAATCACGTACTGACCTTAGACACGCTTTACTGTAGTGTACTCAGTGACTACTTACTGAGTACCACTACAGGCAATATCCATTTTACCCTTTCTATAATTTGTTGCCCCCCTTTGCAAAACATCAATGATCACACCCCTCACTCATGTAGGGCAGCACCTGTTCTCCCTCCAGATGACAGCAATGCAATGTTTCCCATACTCTCTCATTTGACAATAAAATTTGCATTATTCGCAAGTGGCAGCATGAAATGGCTCCCAAGAACCAGAAGTGTTCTCCATGTGCAGTATGCACACATGGTATTCAGGATTTATTGTTAGATAATAGAGGATGTCGAACCCATGCCTTCAATCCTATCATTGCTCATAAACCCTTATCTTCCAGAGCACACTTTGCCTAATTCCTATGATATCACTCTTTATGGGCAAGCTATTCTTTATTGCAAAGGAATGTGTTCTACAACACCTCTTGCACCCTTGAGGATGTGCCCTCCATGCCATCACAGTTTATGTGGCAAGAAACCAACGCAACCTAAGAATTCTCTTGCCAATTTTCAGTACTATGGTCACAAGTGGTTGCCGGAGGAAACTCGTCGAGCATTTGATAATGCCTCACAGTTCAACCTGAAGGGCACACACATGCCAGAGGCGGCAGCACAGCACTTCAATCATGGAAAGATGGCAGTGCTTCTGCAGGATTCTACTAAGATTTGTACTCTCCTTCCACCTTCTGCTGGCCTTCGATGATGTGTGTTGTGTTTTCGGGTGGCCTCGCGAAACCCACCAAGGAGACTATTAAGAAAGTGAAGCCTGTGTTGAGTCGAGTAGAACTACTTATCACCTTCCTTATGGATAACAACGAGTGATATCAAGATCATGATGTGTGTTTCAGTCGCCTGAATCTCGATGCACTAGATGCCGTCACAGAGGACGAAGGGATTCCGACATCTTTACAAATCAAGCATCTACCCCGTGATCCACACAACGGCTAACCCGACTCGGATGTGCGGTGCCAGTGGAGCAATATTGCTAGAGATTTAGTGACAGAAAGGGGAGGACTGGTGGTGACTTGTTGTAATGGTAGACGACGATGAGGCGGACTGGTGAAGTTCATGGTCGATGTCACGGCGAAGGGATTCTATGTCAGTGACGCTCGGCACGTCAAACAGGGTTGGTAGAAGACTGTAGAGAGGGTCCAGCCTGAGGGTTGCCCGAAGGGCGGAATTATGGGTTTGTAGCTGTTTGTAGTGACGGTAACCTGCCCTCAATATTGGAAGTCACGTGTTCCCCTAGATCACCTCCCAAAAAAAAATAGATTCGTCACATTAAGCCCATCCAAGTGCTCCACCGACAGTCTGCCATGGCCAAGTCAGACAAGAAAACAGACAAAAAATCCGGATCGGATAAGAAGGCCATTGTCAAGAAGGCCAATTCTCCAGCCAAGTCAAAACCCGTACCAGTGCCTGCTTCGTCGAGGGAGATTCTGGCGAAGGCCGCAGTAAGTGTTTCTCGATTTCTCTAGACTTTGTCTCATTGTACACTGTGTCTCAGAAACTGGCAGACGCTTCATCGGACTCATCCAGTGATGAAGAGCGCGCAAAGTCCAGCGCACCCACGCTTGCCAAAAAAATTTCAGTGAAAAAAGCTCCCGTGTCGGACTCCTCTTCATCGGACTCTTCCAGCGACGAAGAACCCGCAAAGTCCAGCGCACCCACGCTTGCCAAAAAAATTTCAGTGAAAAAAGCTCCCATGTCGGATTCCTCTTCATCGGACTCTTCCAGCGACGAAGAACCCGCAAAGTCCAGCGCACCCACGCTTGCCAAAAAAATCTCAGTGAAAAAAGCTCTCACGTCGGGCTCCTCTTCATCGGACTCGTCCAGCGACGAAGAACAACCCGCAAAGTCTAGCGCGATCACGCCTTCCGTGTCGGATTCCTCTAACTCTTCGGGCGATGACGACGAAGACGAAGACAAAAGTGAAGACGTTAACATGGCAGAAATTGCTCCCACTAAAGGTTCGTACTCATGGGCTCGAGAAATTGTCGGTCTCTGAAAAAGAAAATAGCAATTAACAAACGCAAGGCTGACAGCGAAGCTGTCGCCCCGCAAAAGAAGGTTAAGCTCGCAAATGGCGACTCTAGCACTGTGACATCAGGCGAAGAGACCAAGAGCATTTTCGTGGGCAGACTATCGTGGAACGTCGACAACGATTGGTTAGCTCAAGAGTTCGCCGAATGCGGAGAAGTTGAATCTGCCAACGTACAAATGGATCGTAACACCGGTCGCTCTCGCGGTTTCGGTCACGTTCACTTCAAGTCCGTCGACGCCGTTGAAAAGGCCCTTGCAATGAACGGGAAGGAGATCGATGGGCGCGCCGTCAATATCGACAAGAGCAACCCTGTTGACAAAAAGGTTGCCAGTGAGAAGCGCGCACAAGCCTTCGGGGATGCGCCCAGCTCACCATCAACTGTTCTCTTCGTGGGCAACCTCAGCTTCGGTGTGAATGAGGACACCCTATGGGAGACTTTCGGTGAACATGGCGATGTCAAGAGCGTCCGTGTACCCACCGACCGCGAGTCGGGAAGACCGAAAGGCTTTGCCTACGTAGAATTCAGTGATATTGAGGCTGCCCAAAAGGCTCACGCAGCTCTTCATGGCTTTGAGCTTGACGGCCGGTCACTGAGATTGGACTTTTCACAACCCAGAGACGGTACTGGAGGCCGAGGGGGTGGACAGGTGCGTGCATTTCTCGTTCATAAGTCCAGAGTTGTTGAACTATTCTCCCAGAGTGGTCGGGGGGGACGCGGACGTGGAGGGTTCGGTAGTGATCGGGGAGGGTTCGGTGGCGACCGGGGACGAGGCGGAAGTCGCGGTGGAAGTCGTGGCGGTCGGGGTGGTGACAGAGGGGGAAGAGGGGGAAGAGGCCGTGGAGGTGCGCGGACTGGTGGAATCACACAGTTTGAAGGACAGAAAATTAGATTTGACTGATTTGGGTCTGCGGTCTGCCTCTATGTAAAACCCGTATCTATGACCTTTGCTGCACATCATGCATACATCTTGGGAGAATGATAACTTCATGATCAGGCATGGGCATGACCAGGCATTGTTGAAAACGATATTGATTCAAGGCTGAATCTGCACTGGGCAAGAAGCGATAAAACTATTTAGATTGCGATCTAAGCCACTACCCCAGCTTTCCTTGCTGCATGGCTTTTCTTATGGGATTGTCACTAGGCGGCAAAGCCCCCGTCTTCTCCAGCCGATCGAAGAGTATAAACAACTTCTCCGCCTCCTGCTCCTTTTCTTCGTCGGTCATATTGACAGGGTCGTGCTCTTCCTCGATCGTTCCGGTGATTGGATTCAAGGGCAACCCAGTTGGTGTTGTTGTTGGTGCGCCCGAAGTACTCGATTTCGTAGGTGCGGAAACCACACCCTTGTGGAAAAGGAAACCAGCAACATTCCCATACCCAAGATATCCCGAAAGAGTCGTAGCTAATTTCAGGTCAAGCAATCAGGGACCAACCAGCAGAGGAGGCTCACTCGGCTCACCATCGGAATCACACATGGCAAAAAACATCTCTCCGCAAAGCCTGTTCAACCGAGTGTGATACACGCTTTGTAGCAGACGAAGACATCGACCCAAAAGATCGGACCGTTTCTCCAGAGGGCTTGTTCGATCCAGGTTGGGAGGGATGAACCAATTCCTTATCCTGGATTTTGCATCCTCATCTCCCAGACAGAACCGAGTGATTAGTATGGCTAGAGGTGAAACTAGCTCGTCCAGGGTTTCTCCTTCTGGAACTCGATTCCGGATGCTGATGTCGTCTGAATTGATGTCACCAGGCATGAAATAAGCCAGCGTTGCATCTAACAGTTCATAAGCGCGCAAGGCAGAGTCTGGAACAGTAGGCGTCACGGGACGCGGTCTCGGTGATCGTGATAATGATCGTCTCCCTGCTGACAGAACCGATGATGCACGCTCAAGTAGCCGCGACTTCGTTTCTCTGAAGGCGGGGAGTTGAGTGGCTTGAGTCTCGCTGCTCGGTGACGCAGATGATGATGAACTAGCTGAATCGGGGGGTGGTGGGTACGATGACGCTGGCGATGACTGTAAACCAAACCAGGAATTCCGGGTCGCAGGTGACACAGGAACGGTGATCAGGGAATGGATGACATGCGGTAGCGGTGTGTCCAACGGATTACCGGAAGAGGACAGGTTCGCATGGAAGGCACGGAGTAGCGGTGGCAACAAACTTGTGAACAAGTCCCAGGTGAGCATACCCAACGGCAGAAAGAGCTGGAGCTTACCCGTCCAATCGAGAACTCCAGAAATCACCCATAGTCTTGGGTTCGGCGTCCGTACCTGCAATCCCGGGGTTCTGAACTTCACAGCCTACCAGCTACAACCCGGATAAGTACCACGAAACGATGAACCTACGCAAGCTGCGTGAACCCACTTTGGGATAGTGAACACATAAGTTGAATGTCAACTTAAGCATATCCGTCATGGCTTCCTTGGCGGCTCGATTTCCTCCCCTCAGCTGGTCGCTAAGGTCGTCCATCCTGGCTCCCAGTACATCAACGACCGTCCCGAATCCAGGGGCATTGGGGCGTTTGTGTTCTACTAGCCATTCGATGAACGAAGCAGCTGAAGAAGCAGTCGCAGTGCAGAGAAAGAGAATTCTGCATGCAAGAAAGGTGTGCTCCGTAGAAAACGATTGCTGAAATAGGATGTATGAAGAGGGCAAGACTGTCATTGAAAGGTGCATCCTACCTGAAGCAAGTCAACACAAGCATTGCCCCCGCCAACATCTTGGCCAACAAAGGTAATACGAGCGGATTCGTTGAGTAGGACGGTGTTTGCAATGCACCGTAATGCATCGTTCCGTTGCGAGCTTTCTATTGTCGTAGATAGGTTTAACAAGCAACGAAGATTGGATGCAGTGCCGAGGACACCTGCAACTTCCGGCGTGCCACCGAGGCTCTTAACAGTGCTGAGCGCTAGAGGTGCATCTGCATAAGAGTTAACAAGCGCAGATGATATGAGGAAGGAGGGGTACGAACCATCCTTTGCGAAACGTGAGATAGTGTTGTCAAGAAGGGTGGCCCTGAGATCATCAAGTATTAGCTGCGTTAAAGCCTTCCGAGTCTCGGGATCGAGGTGCCTAGCTACGAAAGCATGGCGTTGCTCATGAGCAAAGAGCTGGGAGTAAATGGTACAACCGCATACCAGTCATGATGGCGTTGAGTGCACCAGAGACATCTTCTCTAGGAGAGGAGGTAGACAGTGTTGTATATTGTTGAAGGATTGGGATCATCATGTGTGGGCAGATATCACAAAACCTGGGGTATCAAAAACCATACAAGTTCTGTGAAGAGATGGTTATAATTTGGTTACTGTATTCACAGCCTCGTCGCCGGGAGAAACTGCCATGGCAATGATGGCATAAATATTGTATTTAGCAATGGCCCTCGATCCTAACAAGGATAAACAGCTGTCAATACATCGACGGGTGTTCAGTCGGTCATTCATATGTCACCATCTCAGGAAACATGCATCCCTCCCTGAGCTTATTCTCCGCGAGAGCTCATAAGCCACTCATCACCTTCGTAGGGAAGCGCACCTGGCCTTCATGTAAGTACCTCAGCCGCCCCATATCTCGTGGGTAATACTTACCGTGTCGCTTAATAGCTGCTGGGCCTTCGCACCCGCATCCTGCCGCACCACCAGAATATCGTAAAACATTCTCTGGCATTGTCCAACAGACGTCTGGCAAGTCTTCTGCTAAAGAAAGACCAACGTTCCAAGACTTTTGGGATGCGCCAGCCCACTTCTGGAGACCAAAACACAGAGAACTGGAAGAGTTCGAAATTGAGGTCATTCAAGTATGTGACAAAGATTTGGGGTGGTGGGTAAAGACACTAACCGGGCAACAACTCTCAGAGTGGAGGTGCCTCGCTTCCCTAATTTTTGCTTGGAGTCTGTGTCTACAGTGTGAATTGAACTTTATACCCAATGCACATCTCAGGCGGATATCACTAAGAATCTGTGTAATGCATTTCACCAAAATCAATCTTTCTCCGCGTATGCAAGCAGGTGCTGTTCCACTTCAACCTCATCCATGACACGCCACATTCCCTTTGTTTTGATATCCTCCTCGTCTGCCGTGGAGACGATTCCAATCTCTATCTCGCCCGGCTTATAGTCCGTCGCGTGAACTGTCGACATAGCTTCGATCGCGATCTGTAACGGTATTAACAATGCAAAAATATTTGAGACTCATCAGCATACCTCAAGCACCTCCGCCCGACTGAGCTTCTTCGCCGCAGCAGCAGCATCGTCAACTCCTCTTCCGTTGTCCAACTTCTTCCACTTCTTCTCTAGATGATTCATAGCTTCTTGTTGTTTCTGACCGGCCGCAGTTGCATGGAAGCCGACAAAATAACCAGCAGGATCGAGTTTGAAGCACTGAGGTCCATATTCGGGGTCGATGCCAATTAGGATCATCGCTAGCGATGGGTTCAGCCAGCGCTATCGTGTGGTATACAAGGGTCGCTTACAGATGCCTAGGGGCCTCATGCCAGCTCGTTGTGTGTAGACTTGGTTAATGTTTGCTAACCGTCGCGCCAGAGCATCGGGAGTGATCTCATAGCCGTACTTGTACCTCCAATCCGCAGCCTCTTGTTGAGCACGGACTATTTGCGCCTTTGCGTCAGCTAAGAGTATATGTGTTAGACAATCAGGAATTGGACGCCAGATGTCCCACCAATTAGACCGGTCACAACACAACCAATAGTTGGCGTTATGCTGGAGAGATGCGTGACGGAGGATGCGTCGAGGAGTTTGTCCTTGGTCACGGTGAGCATGTGAACATGTGTTACTTGGGATCACGTACGGGCACTTTCTTCTGCGTGATAACGACGGAGGTATCCTTACCTCTCACCGAGACGGCTGTGTGTCCAGATCCAGAGATCGCCTTGAAGGCATACTCTAACGATCACTACCGTCAGTACACCTCGTCATGTCACTAGCAGCGTATGACATACCAACTTGGTACAACCGCCCTTCAGGGGAGAAGACAGTAAGATATCTGGATAAGTCAGCAGGGAGCGCCGCCAGAGTCGTGTTTTGAACGCATACCTGTCGTAAGATGTCCTTGACATGGTGTGTGGTATGGAGGAGATGGCAACTTGCTGGCAACGCGACGCGCGTCGCGCAAGTGGAATCTAGGGATGTGTCACATAGCTGCATGTGCGTGACGCGTGACGGCTGATGCAGATGCATTGCTAATAAGTACTACACCAACGAGTCGGGATCATCTCCGTGTTGAGTCATTATGAAGGAATCTGTGTCCACACAAGCACCAAAAGTCATGTAAGTTTTCTCTTTTCAGTGTTCCTGCCTACTTATGAGGGTTTTACAGAAAGGGCCTTCAGTTCAGTCTTTTCGATGCACAGGACACCGTAAAATTAGCAGAGTTCCAGGTCACTCATAGGGATCTGTATACACCTACTGATCGACTGCCTGTCAAGGATGGGGTATTGGACCGGCGACTTGTAAGCGCCAGCTACTGCAGATACACGCCATCACTAACAAGGAATTTTAGGGCACCACCGAGAAGAATGCGTTCTGTGAGACGTGTGGGCTTAACTCTGTGGATTGTGTCGGCCACTATGCCTACATCAAGCTGATCGTTCCAGTCTTCCACATAGGCTATTTCAAGCATACAATTTCTATCCTACAATCCATATGCAAAGTGAATAAATATTGTCTCACCATGCAATTACTTACTGACGATGCCTTTCAGACATGTGCACGCGTGTTGCTAGAAGAACCTGATCGACGCGCTTTTCTTAAACGTTTCCGTCGAGCAAACCTCGAAAACGTCCACCGTCAAGCCTTGTGTAAAACTGTCGTTACCATGGCACGTAAAGTCGTGTATTGTCCTCACTGTTCAGCCACAAATGGCGTTGTCAAGAAAGTCGGGGCTTTGAAGATCATACACGACAAATTCAGAGCAAAGAAAACCGCAGATGAAATGGAGAGATGGAAACGCACGTTTGCGCCGGCTGTGGAGGCACAGAAGGAGCTTGGGATGTACCTCAATAAAGCGGTTCACGAGGACCTTAACCCGTTAAAAACACTTGATCTCTTCAAGAGGATATCAGACGAGGTATCCACCGTTGCTCATAGGGGCCGCTCTCAAGCAAAACTCATTGTTCCTATGCAGGACTGCGAGCTGCTCGGTCTCAAACCTAATTTTGGCCGACCAGAAGAATACATCTGGCAATATATCTCTGTCCCCCCTGTTTGTATCCGGCCGTCAGTTGCGCAGGATGGTGCCTCAAACGAAGACGATCTCACCGTCAAATTGACAGAGATCGTGTTCACCAATGCTCTCATCAAACAGGGTCTCTCGAAAGGTGCTCCAACTGCACAGTTCATGGTAGGTAGTAAACCAACTCGGTCACTCTACTGTTCTCACCCGATTTCGCTCAGGAACACTGGGAATTCCTTCAGCTTTCTGTCGCCATGTACATCAACTCCGAATTACCCGGCGTACCCTCCCAAGCTGGCCAGAAGCCAATGAGAGGTTTCGTACAGCGGCTGAAGGGGAAGCAAGGCCGTTTCCGAGGAAATCTCTCGGGAAAACGTGTTGATTTCTCGGGCCGTACAGTCATCTCTCCTGACCCCAATTTACGCATCGATGAAGTTGCTGTTCCGGAGCGAGTAGCTAAGATATTGACCTACCCGGAACGTGTCACTCCCCACAACATTGAGAATCTTCGTCTGGCCGTTCGGAATGGTTGCGATGTCCATCCCGGTGCAAACTATGTCACCGCCGGCAGCAGTGGCTTCAAGAAGTTCTTGAAGTTTGGTAATCGCAACGCGATCGCGGACACCTTGCGCATTGGAGACACTGTCGAAAGACACATTATCAACGGGGATATCGTCCTCTTCAACCGTCAGCCAAGCTTACACAAGGTCGGCACACTAGAAACTTGTCCAATCATCTATCTCACCCTTGTTTGTCTAGCTCTCTATTATGTGCCATCGAGCAAAAATACGACCATGGCGGTCATTCCGGCTTAATGAATGTGTCTGTGGTCCTTACAACGCCGATTTTGATGGTGACGAAATGAATCTCCGTAAGTCAAGTACAATCTGCACTCCACATGATTCACAGTTTTCGCAGACGTACCACAAACAGAAGAAGCACGAACAGAGGCGCTGGAGCTTATGAGCGTCAAGCATAATATTGTCACCCCTCGAAACGGCGAGCCTGTTATCGCAGCCATCCAAGACTTTATCACTGCCTCATATCTCATGACGAAGCGCGATATGTTCTTTGACCGTCGTCAGTTCACTCAAATATGCTCCTACTTCGCAGACGCCGACCTCCATATCGACATTCCACCTCCCACGATCTGGAAGCCCGTGCGCCTATGGACCGGAAAGCAAATTTTTAACGTCCTAATGCGCCCGAATCAGAAGTCCCAGGTCTTTGTGAACGTTGAATCAAAATGTAACAGGGTCGATGATCCGAAGGCAGAATGCTACGCTATGAAGCCACTTCCTGACCTTTCGCCCAACGATGGCTGGCTCGTCATAGTGAACAGTGAAATCATGTGTGGCGTCATGGACAAAGCGATCGTTGGAAGTGGGAAGAAGAAGTCGATATTTGGTGTGATACTGCGCGATTATGGCCCGCACGAAGCAGCAGCAGCTATGAACCGCGTTGCGAAGCTGTGTGCTCGGTGGCTTGGTGAGCCCTACCCTAGCCGATGGAAGTTGCAACGCTAAGGTCTCCATCAGCAAACTTCGGGTTCTCCCTTGGAATTAACGACGTTATTCCCGGACCTAAACTTCGGGCCATGAAAGAGGACAAGGTAGAGGCGGCTTACGCAGAATGCGTCGACCTCATTGCAAAGGCCAAAAAAGGATTGTTAGAGAACAAGCCAGGGTGTAACCAGGAGCAAACTCTTGAAGCGCTAATCTCCTCCGTTTTGTCCAAGGTCCGTGACGAGGTTGGGAAAATATGCATGGAGGAGCTCAGTCGCCACAATGCTCCTCTTATCATGGCAACGTGTGGGTCGAAAGGTAAGGGAGACATCGTGCCAAGTGTTCATTCTAAAGCTGACATCCATCATAGGTTCGGTCATCAACGTCTCGCAGATGGTTGCCTGTGTTGGGCAGCAGATCATTTCCGGAAAACGTGTCCCAGATGGTTTCCAGGACCGTTCACTACCGCATTTTCCCAAGAAGTCCAAAGAGCCGCCTTCAAAGGGTTTCGTCCGAAACAGCTTTTACAGTGGCCTTCTGCCCACAGAATTTTTATTCCACGCCATATCTGGACGTGAAGGTCTCGTAGACACAGCTGTGAAGACGGCCGAGACTGGATACATGCAACGACGTTTGATGAAGGCTTTGGAGGATCTCACCACGCAGTATGACCTGTCCGTCCGTAATTCCACTGGTGGAGTCGTGCAATTTAGATATGGGGACGATGGGCTTGACCCTGCCTGCCTTGAAGGGGACGCTCAGCCAATCGAGTTCGAGCGGTCCTGGAAACATGCATTGGTATTCACCCATTTCGGTCTTCCCGCTAAAGGACAACAGTTGATCCCTTAAACGTAGTCAGTTGGAGGGAGAGGAGGCCGTCCTCTCTTACCATTCGAAATCCTCGAGGTTGTGGATCGTGAACTCGCAACAAAAAAGTTCACCAACGAATGTACCGCGGCCTACATCGCCACGATCCGTGGTTTCATTGCTGACAGCGTTGCCCACCATCTTGCAAAGATACGCAAGGCTCGTGGCATGTTTGAAGCCCTGGAGCGCTATGACGAATGGGACGCTGATACCGACCTTTCCATGGGAGCAACCAGTGTGTCGCCATGTTGTATCGCAACTACTTAATTTTCTGATCTTGCACGCAGGAGCCGAAAAGGCAATTGTGGACAACATGGCTAAAGTCACTGAAGCACAACTACTATGCTTCCTGCAGCTCTGCTGGGTGAAGTATGTAAAAGCCAGGATCGAACCAGGTAAAGCCTTGACGATCATGACTGGATGACAGCGATTCAACCATTTCAGGCTCTACTGTCGGCGCCGTCGGTGCCCAGTCCATCGGTGAACCAGGGACGCAGATGACCCTCAAAACTTTCCACTTTGCTGGTGTCGCATCCATGAACGTCACCTTGGGAGTGCCACGTATCAAGGAAATTATCAACGCGGCCAAGCTTATTAGCACACCCATCATCAGTTGTAAACTTGTCACGTGCGACAGCGAGCCTTCGGCTCGCATTGTCAAAGGCCGATTGGAAAAAACACATCTCGGTGATGTATATATTCTTTCTTCATCTGGTACCAACCTCTACACTTATTTGGATAGGTTTCTGCGGTACTAGAAGAGGCGTGGGCGCCAGAGTATACCTACATCGGTGTCATTGTAGACATGGACGCCATCAAGAAGCTCCAGGTTGGTGGGGTTTCTGTAATCCCATAGGAATTCAACTGATGGCAATACCTAGCTGGAGATGACATTGGATGATGTCAAGTGGGGTATTGTTAACGCCAAGAAACTCAAGGTCAAACAAGAGGTGCGTGAACCCTTGCCCTTTGAGCATGCCCGGCCTAACGTGGGCCATCCCAGTCAATCACTGTTATTCCCCGTCGGAACCGATTGCGTCTGTACGTCGATGGGCCAGACAAGTACTACCGCCTGCGTGAGCTCAAGCGATTATTACCTGAGGTGGTCGTCAAGGTAGCTCCCAAGAGTTGACGTGTTGGTGCTCCACTAATCAATTCTTGCGCTCAAGGGCGTTCCTTCCATTGAACGTGCGATCATCAACATCAAAGAAAAGGATGATTCTAAAGGCAAGAAAGGAGACAAAGAGTTGCTGGTGGAAGGCTATGGTCTGCAAAGAGTCATGACTACAGAGGGTGTGTACCACCGTCCACCAGCGACGACCGCACCTGATGGCAGGAAATAGGTATCATCGGAGAACACACGACCTCCAATCATGTCATCGAGACCGCTCAAGTTCTTGGCATCGAGGCTGCACGGCGAACAATTATCAACGAGATCCAGTTCACCATGTCAAGTCACGGTATGAGCATTGACCCTCGACATGTCATGCTTCTAGGAGACGTCATGACTTCCAAGGTGAGAGAGTGGGCCATCGCGCACCACCCTGTTAATCAGATGCGGTGCAGGGCGAGGTTTTGGGAATCACCAGATTCGGTGTGGCCAAGATGAAGGACAGCGTGATGATGCTTGCCTCCTTCGAGAAAACGACAGATCACCTATTCGACGCTGCTGCTTTTGGAAAGACCGACAGTATCTCGGGTGTCTCTGAAAGTATCATTATGGGTAATGCTGCAAATTGCGGTACATCGATGTAGGCTCGATTCTTTCTTATTCAAGGCATCTATTAATAACTGGTAATGCAGGCCTGCCTTGTTCTCACCGCCTCCTAATATCCTAAAACCACGAAAACTATTGTTCGAGGGAGCGCTGTAGCTTTTGACTTGAAGTGGGTGGTGTAACATAGGATTTTTTGTGATAATCATACTTATTCTGTTTTATGATTTGTATGTACTTTGCTCGATAAAGAAGCCTGTGACGACAGATTTTCCGGCCCGAGGTTTGACCCGAACCTGTCGGCGGAACGTTTCCCGCCTAGTGTTGGGAACGTTCTTCCAGGCAGGAAGTAGCCGGCGGTTGGGTACTTCAACTCACACGTACAAGACGGAGAATGATTGCCACCCCGCTTCTCACGCGTAGACTACACCTTCAGAATAGCAGCCCGAGTGCAAAGCTTCCATTGCCCTCAAGTTGCCCAAATTTGAAGTCAATCCAACTAGTAGACTGTAAACTACTGTTCACTGGCAGTGAGCGACTCCGACATTCGCTTCTTTGATGACAAATGCAGCTGTTCGCCAGCAGCTACTCTCCGGTAACGACCCAACTTTCAGTAGGTCCTTGCAAAGTGACTCAACTTACACTCCGATAGGTGCAGTATCAGGATTTGCTGGGGCGGTATTCCTTCAGCCTCGTGAGCAGACGGTTCCCTGGCTATCTGACCCTAGCGCTTATCGCAACTAGTTGACCTACTGAAAACTCGGATCCAACAAGGGGACTCTGCCGGATCCAGCTCAAATTCTCGGTGAGAGAGCCAGACTGGCCGCCGCGCGATTGAGCTCGTTTCTCTAACCTCATGTTGAACCGTGCAGGAATACTACACTCATCTGGCGTACCACACATGACATTATCAAGCAAGACGGAATCAAGGGGCTATGGAGAGGCACGGCTGCTACACTCGTCCGGTGAGCCTGCATAACTTTCCCTCTTGCTTCCTTACTCATTTCTGCCGAAGGAACGTCCCAGGCGTAGCCCTCTACTTCACGAGCTTGACGCATTTGCGTTCTGTAATGGCGAATTCACCGTCCTTTTCCGTCCAAGAAATCACAACGAAAGATGGTGTCAAGACCGTCTTACCAAAGCTTACCAGCCAGGGAAATCTAATCGCGGGCGCGGCTGCGAGGGTTGGTGTGGGCTTCTTGCTGAACCCATTCTCCGTTCTTAAAGCACGATTTGAGGCATGTTAGCGTTAGCATTGCCCTTTGGTTCGATGCACGACTGACTAAACGTCATGTTACAGAGTGAGCTTCATGCGTACAAAAGCCTGTCTGGTTCCCTTCTTTCCATGGCTCGCATGGGACCATCAGAGCTAATGCGTGGGTTCGTGGCGTCGTCTCTGCGAGATGCGCCATACTCAGGGCTCTTCGTCGTGATATACGAAGCAGTCAAGCGAGAATCAAGCAAGTCCATTGTCCCACACTCGAAAGATGTGTGTCTAATGCATTTTCTACAGCCTCCATCGCACCCAGCGCATATGCGACAAGTATCCACGGCTTCTCTGCTGCGTCGGCAGGTGCCATTGCAACGATGGTCACTCACCCTTTCGACGTAATTAAGGTAGCCACTGCGGTTTTCGTGAACAAGTCGCTGGTTTTGACTCTTGGCTTTCAGACCAAAATGCAAGTACGTTCCGAAGAACGATATCGCGGTTTTGCTTCCACAGTGTCGAGGACATGGCAGGTACGTCGCCCAGATCTCTCGGAGTTACCTTACAGCATGTCGACTACTCCATTCATAGCAACGGGGTGCCGCAGGCTTCTTCGACGGCGCATCTCTCCGTATGTCGCGGAAGATCCTAAGCTCTGTCATTGGGTGGGCAATCTTCGAAGGCATGCTTCTCTTTCTGCAAAAACCATGAATTTGCAGAGGGTACAATTCATTAAGATGTTGCATCTACGAATATTGCTTCTGAATAATCTTGGCGATAGTCTGCAGCTGGATATTGGATGTCCCTTCGTAGATAGCTCCCTACCGTGCAGATCATTTAGTTGACCACGCAGCCCCAACTTATGTAGTGTATGACTTACGATCTTAGAATCCCTCCAGAACTTCTCAATTCCAGTCTCTCGTGTAAATCCAACGCCTCCTGCCCACTCAATAGCCTGTCCAGAAACCCGCTGTGCAATTACACTTGCCCAATACTTCGCCATTGCAGCCTCCTTAGTAAAGCTTTTTCCTTCCTCTTTTCTCCGCGCAGCGTTGTAAGTCAGCAGACGAGCTGACTCTATTTCCACAGCGGCCTGTGCGATCTGGAAGGCCATGCCCTGGAACGTACCCACTGGTTGGTTAAACTGAGTGCGTTGGTATGTGTACGGAACAGCCTTGTCGAACGCGCCTTGGGCAAGGCCGAGCATCTGGGCTGCGATACCTATCCGACCTGCGAAGACCCGTCATCAGTGGGTTCCATGAAAATACTTTAACTGTACACGTACCCTCGTTGAGAATTTCAATCGCGACCTTATACCCTTTCCCTTCACCGCCAATGATGTTCTCATCTGGTATCCGCAAGTCGTCGAAATTGAGCGAACACGTCGAAGAAGCACGAATGCCCAGTTTCTCTTCTTTCTTTGCTATTTTGATGCCCATATCCTTAGTTGCAATGAAGCAGGTGATACCCTTGTAGCCCTTGCTTGGATCGACCTACAAGACTCTCCGTCAAACGAAAGCTCATGAAAGGACATGACTAGACCCACGTTGGCAAAGATGAGGAAGATCTCGGCTTCGTAAGAATTTGTGATCCACATCTTCGACCCATTTATTATCCAGTAATCACCATCTTTCTTAGCGCGAGTCTGCAGTGCAAATGCGTCTGAACCAGAGGCTGTCTCTGACAAGCAGAATGAGCCGAGCTGCGGAACGACGCGTTAGCCATGAAGTGTAGCACCCCTGAAACGTCAAGCACCTTGTCCTGTGAGAGCTGTGGAAGCCATTTATCCTGCTGTTCCTTTGTTCCGTACTTCCGCAGTATGGTATTGACGAGAGTATTGTGAACATCACACATAACCGAAACCGATGGGTCAACTTTGGCAAGTTCCTCGATCGCAATTATAGCTGATGTGAACGAAGACTCGGCGCCGCCGTGGTCCGCGCTAGTTTCGATTCCCATGAGCTATGTGGTGAACCTGTTAGTGACGTGTAAAACGGGCAACCCAAGCGGGTAGCACATACACCTTGGTCAAAGAGGCCCTTTATGACCTCTGGGTCCATGCTCTCCTTCTCATCCATCTCACGGACCTTGGGTCCAACAACTTCGGTAGCGAACCGCTTCACTACGATACGTTGTTGAGGTTTTGATCCAACGGCAGATGCAAAGTAACATACCAGACTCCCTCAGCATCACTTCTTCCTCCGTGAAGGTATCTAGCGAATTCAGACTGAAACTTTCTGTATAGCGCACAGGCGAAGTAGAGAGCCTGCTGAAGCCACATCATTGATGGAGGGGATGCGCTCGAATTACAGTCAGCTTACCTGGCACTTAGCAGGGCGATGGGGCGAGCCCTTGTTGAACGAGCACCGGCACGCAACATGTTGAGAAACGGTGAATTTGGGACGAGCGGAAGTGGTCGGTTCATGTATCCAACTATATAGGGGACAGTCAATCACATGACAAGGTTTACTTCATAGTCCCGGATCATAGTATCACGATGATCGACGCCAGATGCAACCTCGGAGAATTCGTAGAAAAAAACAGGTATTATCTGGGTTGCACACAGCACTAGTGACGGTACCCAAGACGAACATACTAAGACGAGAGCAAAAAGAACATGATTCCGCAAATTAGAGGAGGAACAAAAAGAGACGATCGAGCGAACGTCGAGAAGGCATTGAGATCAAAACAGGAGTCGTGAAAAGCCATGCAGCATGTTACTGGTAAAGTTTGTGCCCATAATTCCCCGCCTCGATGTGCAGTTCGTTTCAAACAACACTATCTCCTGTCTTGTCGTTCTCACCCGATCCGCGTGCTTCCGTATTGGTGCCCCGTCCTTTTCCCTGAGTGAGCCCAGCAGCCGCAAAGCCTCGTGCTGCGAAGGCTCCTCCTCTACCACCTCTCCCTCTCCCCCTCGCTCCCCCCCGGTCATCCTTGTCTATTGCAATCCTGACATCAACTGGGAAATCGTTGATTTTCTATGCGACGGGTATCAGGGCTCTGAAAGCGGATGGTAATGATAGGTATTACCTCGTTGTGCTTTTCAAGACCTGCCTTCATGGTGTCCTCATCCCCAAACTCGACATAGGCTATTTTCTGAGTCCGTCCTGATTGATTGTGAGGGCAGTTCACGCGGACGATCTGCGACGCATGATCAGCAATGTGGCCTATCAATGGATGGATCTTCCACATACTCCAGATTGCTCTCCGCCGAAGAAGTCACGCAGCTCCGTATCGCTTGCAGATGCTTGGAGGCGAACGAACAACGTCCATGCCTGCTTATGCCCTCGTCTCGACGTCGGAGTGCGCATGCCAGCGCTGTCCGTGGTTGGCGACTTTAGACCAGCATCCAGTACATCAGGCGTAGAAGTTTTTGCAACCTCATCAGGAACTGGAGTCCCCTTGCCTGACTTTGGTTGAGGCGCGGCAGGATCAATAACAGATGAGCTGGCGTCGGCCTTATCCTCTGCAGAATCCCTCTCCTTTGTCTCTCGCTCTACACGTTCCTTGTCTTTCTTGTCTTTCTTGTCCCTTTTCTTCTGTTTATCTTTCTCAGCCTTGTCGGAAGGGGGGCCAGCGGGAGTGCCATTTGTCTTAGTTTTGGGGAGATTCGATGTGCCCTCTTTGGGTGTGTCCTTGGCTGAAACTACCGGGGATGTAGCAACCAGTGGTGACTTGGCCTCCTTGGGCATAGGAGAAGCGGGCTTCTCTGCAGGTGCCGGCGTCGAGCTCTTCGTTGGCAAATTAGCAACGGCGTTCGGCAACGAAGATGTTGTCGAGTTGGGCGTGTGTGCGACCGTCCCAGGGGTAGCGGTGCGACGGTAAGCATAGTTGAACCCTACAGACAGGGCAGATCAATGTCATCGTACATCGCTCTCGCAATCAGGTCAAAGACTTACCCTGACTCTTTAGCTCGGCACTGATCCTGCCTTCTTTGATGTCCAAAACAAGCGACCCAAAGGCAGCATCACACAAATTCCAATTCCAACAGTTCTTCCAGGCGGGTTCTTCCCCGGTAGCAGTAGGTGGCGCGCCTGCCTGCCCCTGCGCAGGAGGAATGCGTTCGATAACGGATAGAGCCTTGTCAAGGAGGATCCGCTGGTGCTCATCAATGACAGTGTCAACCTGTGTCTTAACACTATCCCAAACTTTGTCAAAGCCTTCCTTGCCTACGAGAAGCTTGTGGCGGAAGCCTTCGAAGTCTCCTTGTACGCTAAACTCGTTGTACGAGCTTGCATACCGGAAGTGAAGGCCAGCGGAAATGGTAAGATCAACTTTGAGGACGAGACCAAGTTGGGCGATGATACCCTCGCGACCTGGACTTGCATGCGTGACGAGGAGACGCGTCTCGGTGGGATCAAATACCCTTTGTGCCGTATCGACGAGCTCGCCAATCTGAAGTGCCGTCGTCCACATTGTACCCTGGCCACCAGCGATAGTAGCATTTCCGTCCCCGTTATCGAACATTTTGTGTGGCACGAGCGCACCTCCTAGCCCAAGCAGCCGTAATTTGACGCCCCCTACATCGAGGCAACGCGTCGTGGCTTCATCTAACACGTGCAAATTATCGATGGCGTAGGTACCGGTGCGGAATTTTTCTAGAAGGATAACATCTTCGCAAGCGCCCCAGACAGTATACACGGGAATTTGAAGCTTGATTTGACCTGAGAGGAGGAGGGGGAACTCTGAAATGAGGGAGATGTCTACAGTTGAACGAATAGTTGAAGGGGTATTCTCAGGCGCTAAGAGATGGTTGCGCTGAGCAGTGGTAATAAGGGGAGAGTACATTGTGAGGTGGCGAAGGGTGCGGTCATTGATTCTTTCTAGGCTGATGCTCTCTGGAGATCAGAAAACGCGTCAGAGAAAAATAATCTTGTGAGACATGACATGGAACTGTTTCACTCACCGAAGAAACCAAAATCGCCTGTGTGAATGATCGCCTTTGCATTGGCTTCGCGTGCGAGATCATTGAGGGCAGAAAGACGGCCGCGAACATCTGCAATGCAAAGGATGCGGCCATGCAAAGTGTCTAGGACTTTTGTTTGGGTATTGACTTGATTTGTGTGAGGTCTAGGATTGGGAGAAATCGCAGTGCGTGTCGAACTGGAGGCGGGGCGGGATGTGGGCTGCATTTTTATGGTACCAGAAAGGCGGGAGAGGAGTCCTCAAGTGTGGCGGAGGCCCTTTCCTTGTGCCCAAAAATTACGTAATATATAATATGTGACCCATTTTGGTTTCGTGGCCCCGATCATTCAAAGATTCCTATTCCTCAACGACGTCGAGCTCGAGGACAATGCACTCGTGAAATACACATCTTGGTTAAAGAAAAAGTGAACCTGACGTTGAAGTGAAGCTCAGTATCTGGTGTTGCAGTCATTCGGGGCATTAGGCCGACATAAGGCTTGCACTTGCCGTTAGCTCTGCCAATCCTAGCAGGGTCCTGCCACCATAATTGTAACTGCCACTTTCTCAAGTCTGACCTCACGTACGCGTCCGCCTGCGCGATGGCTCATAAGCATGATAGCCATGCCTCTGCACACTCAGCAGCGTCCAGCTTTTCTCATTCTTCACCTCTGGTAACTGTTTCAGACCAATTGCTCTCTTCCGTGATCTCCCTGCCGGACAATCCTCGCGTAGCCTATGCGGCCTATGTCCCTGCAACCGATAGCATTTCATACGATGTCCTAGAGCTTGGTCGCAGGCACCTAGTGTCGTGCAATAAGTCTCTTTCATTATTAGAATCTATATTACCCCATGCCCACGTCGATGGGGACTCTTCAGCACTCCATGTGTTCATGTTTACTTCCGTCGAAGGTTCCGATGCTTGCCTTGCCGCCTTGAAAGCACTACCGCTGGATGGACTAGTAGGTGAGCAAGTATTCACAAAACGCATCGAATTTTCCATTATGACTGTCCTTTCAACTCCATACTCAATTGACTTGATGACTGATAAATCTCTCAGCTTCGGAAACTTCGACGTTTGACCTTCAAGGTTTATATCCTTGCTCCTCCGCATGCGCAGACCAGCGATCTCCCTGCCTTACCTGCCTCGACCCACACAAACTCTCCCCAACAATCGACTCCACTTTCTCAGTAGCCAACTTACTCCCGCGTAAGCCACTTCGCGTAATCTATTCTCTCTTCATAGAAGCTATCCGGAGTCGCCTCATCGACGATATCACCAAAGTCCCTAAGGATGCAGTCAGCGGAAGTTCGGCCCATCGATTGATGAATGGTTTTTTACTCGCCTCTCCACGCGTCTCAAATGAATGGGGAGCCGACTGGCTCCATGCTGCAACACTTAGGCAAGTTTCTGACCTTGTAGACATCAGTGATGGCTGACTATGTCACAGGCCCCTTGTGCATTGCCAGCTCGAGGTTTATCTCAGTACAAGTAGACTGGAGGTATACTGGCACTTTCGACCAACTGACTACCTCCCCTTCGATCTTAACCTCCCTACGGCTGCTGGCACACCAATTACGCTCCTACCTTTAGGGGTGCCAGCATACTACCTATCGACATATAATGGTCCCACCTCAGCTGTCACTTCTCAATTTGAGGAATCACTCACTGGACTTGGTGCTGGTGAATGGAAGTCATTTTCCGCCACACCGCAATCCGAGAAACAGCGGGCTTTACGTCTGAGTACTCGTAAGCCAATGAGCCCCGCATATATCATTGCATGGCTAGCTGTGCAGAACAAGCAGGGTGAAGATAAGGGCGTGGTCATCATCTGGCCTTCCCGGCTCTGTCTCTTGTTCACGGCTTCTTCCCAATCTGCTCACGCTCGACGGTCTCTTCCCCATTTGCCTGACCTGCCATCCCAGTTGCAACCTTCGCCGCCTCTCATCTCTATTGCTGTATCTTCCTCCGAGGATGGTAACGCCCTCAGCGCCCCCACCACTTCAGTGCTCACTGGCCGCCCTATCTCGCGCCGCCTCTGCGCGTCCCCTACATCGGAGGCTCTTCGTGCTTTCCGATGCCTCGCGTTATCCAAGTCCTCGAAAGTCGGTAGCGTTGCCTCCGAAATAAGTGTATACGTAGAATCGGTCGCCAAGGAACGCGAAAAAGAACGCGAACGCATACGTCGAGAACGCGAGAATGCACAATTATCCGCTTCTCCCCGTGCTATAACGACACCACCCACCACTGCTCTCGCTGCTGTCACGACCAGCAGTAACACTTCAGTGACAACCTTTTCCACAAGCACGGAAAATGTGGCGATTGCCCCGGCCCCACTCGCAGCGACGGGCCCTGCTCAACCGCCCGCAGTCGCAGCGTCGGTTACCAACCCCCCGCCACCCAGTATCTGCTACCCCTCCCCGCCATCTACCAATAACAAGGCAATCGCACAGTCTGCCGACTCGACCGTTATGCCCACCGCTCCTCCACCCGACCCGCCTCCTCAAGCTTCGCAGCCAGAACCGGCCCCCATGCCACTTGCTTCTGCCTTTGATCCCTTTGAAAGCATGGACACCTCTTGGACGCAGCCTCCCAACTTCATGAACCTTGGCATGGAATATGATATGGGCTTCGACATGAATGTTGATGCTATTACAGCAAGCGGTGGCGCGAGTAACACAGATGCGGGGCGTATGAACATGGACTTCGAGGACAGGTTCACGTTCACTGAAGACGACTTTGATTTCTTCGATCGGCCGTCAGCAGCTGCTCGACCTGCCCGACCGGTCGCCTCTTCGCTCGAGGACTCTTCGGGGCTCACACCTGCCGCAGGACCTGCACCAATGGGATTCTCACCGTCGATGTTTGGAGATGGTCATTTCTCAGGAGGTACGCCCGGCCAACAGCACCCGTCACCGTTCACTACCGACGGAGGCGCTGGTGCCTTCACACCTCAATTTTCTGAGCTGCATCATGTGCATGATTTAGTCTCAGCGGCCGCAGACATATTACCCCCATCACCTGGCGCCACGCCCAATTCGACACCGGCAACGCCTCAAGTCAGATTATCCCCTGACCACAAAGAGGGTCCCTCCATACCACCCAACTTTTTCGAACCAATACCGTTCGCTCAGAGCCATAGATTATCTGACTCAAAGTATGACATGGGTAAATTTGCACTCCCCAGTCCACCTGATGAAGAAGACCGCACGGAACCGATACCTCTCTCGTCCCCAATCCGCATTAATAACTGGACATCTCGATATCGCGCTGCAACTGACCACCGTATCGGCGTTGTGCGGAAGCTGATTGGAGTCAAGCGAAAAAGCTTTGACCAGGGGCCCCGCAGACATAGATCGCGTCCCAGCTGGCTGCAAGATGAAGAGGATGAAGAAGACCCTGTTATGGAGGACGCCGAAGACGTATCCGACGTGGCATCAGATGATGAGGACATGGACGGCGACGACGCCGGCGTTCCATCTCGAGCCACGACGCCGCCTCCCGCATATCTGCCACTCGGATCGACCTTGCTGCACATGCAATTTCATCACCCATACCTACTGCCTCTCAGTAGACCTCTCCGACCGCCTGGTGCAGCGGTAGCGCCCATGACCATCCCGCTGGTCGTCCCAACCTCTGTACCCACTCCCGTATCACCAGCAGCGGCCTTAGGCGCCGCGTCAGAGAAGTCAAAGTCTCTCGAAGCAGCCGGAAGCATGGTTGCCAGGGAGGTAGTCGAGAACAGCGTGTTTGCAGACGCGTGGCACGCTAGCAAAGTCCATTCTTTGCCTCACAAACATCTAGATGTCTGGCCTGCTGACGTGTCGACTTTGGCTCAGATTATTTGCAGCCTTCCTATGCTCGGAGGTCCGGTTGACTTGCAGGCGTTGTTGCACCACGGTGAGGATGTCGATCGTCACAAGCTGCGCGTTGCTGACCTGGTTTGGCTCAAGGATCCGGAGCACCCTCCGAATCAGCGCTTCTGCATCGCCTCGATGCCCCCATGATCTCTGTTGGCAAAGGCGATTCCATCATCCAAGTCTCACCTTCATCTCTCCGTTTCTGGGAGAAACTTGGATTGACGCCGCAGGCAGGCAGGAAGGACCTTACTGCCTTTCTCTTCTTTGAGGATAATGACCTGCCCAAGCAACAATCAGCCGAGGACTGGCTGAAGAAGCTGTCCGCAACGTACAGCGTTCGTTTCTTTGTTATTTGGAATTCCTTGGAAGTTGCTGAACTGGACTCTAGGCACATAAGCTTGGTACCCATACCCCGGGAAGCCATACGATCTGCTCTGTTAACGGCATTTTCGCTTTGCGTCTGGATTCACTTCGCAAGTCCCTAAGTATGCAGCGCACTACGGCCCGAATACTCTACTTACTATTGTTCCCTAGGTTCGTTCATCGCAGACTTGCCTGGAAAACAGACTGGCCTTGTCTTCTACATTGCAATCCCAGACTCAGCGTTGACCCTGGCATCGCCTCTCCTCCGGCAAGTCCTCTCAGCGATCAAGAGATTGCAAAAAACACATTCCAAATATCCTATCACCTTCCAGCTCATACCAGAACATCACATTGCGGCTCATGACCTTGCAGATTGTTCCGCCGACTTTGAAAGGCTCTGCTTTTCCGTGTATCGTCGTGTCCCACAACCCGTTGACCGCACGATGTCCCGCAGGATTTTTGAGTCAGACAGCCGTGGATACCTTCGGGAACCACCTTTTACCCTTGCAAGACCACTACACACTACTGTGCGCTTTAGCCAGCTAGCCCCAGCACGTACATTGGACGTGTTGGACCGCCATACATTCCTGCACGTTGGCTATAAGATCTCGGCGTGCGGGAAATGGCTAGTGGCATCTTGCGTCGATCAGCGCGGCGAGTCGTATGACGTGGGGAGTTGGCTAACCCAGGATGAGGTCGAAATATCAACCATCCTTCAGATCTGGGATTTTGCGGTAGAGTGTGCGCGGAAAGCGAACATTGAATGGCGGCTGGTGATCTCTAAGTTGGGTCCGATGTCTTCCAGCGAACTTGACGGTTCGTTTTTCGTTGTCCCCTCATATCTTAGAGCCAAACTTTGACATTCTATTTTGGCACTTCTCTTTTCTTAGCCTGGATGCATCATTTATCAGCAGCGTTACCGCTGTGTCGTGATCTTCCCCCCTTCCAAGTCACTGTCCTATCTGTCGATCCGAACACCTCTTGGTCATTAATGCAACCCCGCCGCACTGGTCAAGGTCAACAAACACCTCCACGACGTGCCACAGGAAAAGATCCCTCAAAATCATTCTACATGGATATGACTACGGCCACAACCTACGCCATTTTCCCTACCATCCGCATACCTCTCCCTTCCCCTCTAACCCATAATTGGGCCGATTCCTCCTTCATCCCTGACAACGAAGGTGCTTCCCCCACCGACACATCCCCTGTCCTCCCCATCAGTTCTACCATTCTGCTCCGCGCTCCTCTCAAGAGTTCCGCATACTCCGCACTCCATATCCACTTCCTTTACAGCAACAAGTCCTCAGGATCTTCGCTCACCATCTCAGACGACGCCACCCATCAGGAAATCACACGAAATTATCATGAGCTCGCTGTTCTTGCAAATTTACAAGGTCCTTTTGGATACCCGCTCCTTCCACTTCACCTCGCTGCGCTTGAAACAATGCATAATGCTCTGAGACAAGAAGGCATGGAGTGAACGCAGTAATTCTAGCCATTGCTCCGCCCAACTCTATACGCACCCTTTTGTGATACCCTCCACTGGCCTCGCTTGCTTACCATCTGACCTTGATTCTGTTCTTGCATCGTTCATGTATCGCTACTGTAGTATCATTCCATCTTTTATCATTCCTTAAGTCTCCCCACATCAATGTAGTTATATAATTATCAGTCGATATCAAAGCTACTACAATACCGCTACCATGCTACCATCAGTTGCAGTATGCATTACTGAACCTTCCTCTCCTGCGCGCTATAGCCCTTTGGTGCCTCAGAGCGCAGGGGTGATTGAATGCTGGCAAGCGCGTTAATGCCAAGCATGAGAACTGGTATCAGGATGAACAACACAACGAGGAGTGTGAGGATGAGCGCTGGCGTGAGGAGCTGATAGTTCTGGAGAATGCCTCCTTCGGGCGCCGCCACAGAGGTTGCATTGTACAAGTCCCCTGGTGGGGAGTCAAACTCCGAGAGCTGGCGGCGCTCCAATGGAATATATGAGCCAGAGTAGATGACGAGGTGGTTGGGAGTGAGAATGGACAGTTTTTCCAGTTCGCCAGAGAGGAGGGGTTCTGGAAGTTCGGGAGATGAGTCAAGGGAGTCAAGCACGATTCTCAGACGAAAACGAACCATGCTCAGCCATCACGGTCTTCCTGTACCTCGCCGACCCTTCAACAGGAGGCATCGACACAGTCAGGACATGCTTCTTGTCCGCCTCTAGGCTCCACTCTCCTGACCCAGGAATAACATCGACCACTAATGAACCACAGCGACTCGCGAGGAACCCGGTTATTTCTGGTGAAGATCCGAGGCTTCGTTCGACATGGGGGAGCTGGCGAGAACTTGGTGCATCCTTAATCATCTGTGCAAGTCTGCACGAAGGTTGGAGTGTTCGTAGGTCTGAGCTGTGCAGCTATACGACGAGGTTACTCTCGATGCGCAAAGAAGGCAATCCTAAGTTGACTCACTCCTGGGTGGTCTATTACGACGACTGCATCGTATGAACAGATGTCTCCGTTTGAAATAATGTTCTCCAGCAAAGCGCCACGGTTGGGACGCGCACCGGGAGACAGGTTGTTCAGTAAATCCGAGCTAGACCGACATTGCGCCTTAGACCGTCAACCGAATTATAACATGGACTGAAAAGTTACCTCTGAGAAGACCAGGCGACAAAAGGAATGGTATTCGAAAATGCGAGAACTCCGGTGAAGGGCAGTAACGCCAGTAAAACAACACGAGCAGCCATAGTCCCGATTCAAGGCTTGCGCTGCGGCGGTCAGTGGTGTGCAGAGTGAAGGAGTAGCTTATGTAATGATACCTGAACCTAGTACAATGAGCGCCACAAAGTGCTTACAGCTCTCCACAAACGTCGAACCATGGCCTCCATCCCCTCACAGGCAAAGTCCAAACAATTGAGGGCATGTTTGTTATGTTCAATTATTCAACATCCAATGGACTTCCGCAAAAATGGCTGCCCAAATTGTGAAGAGATCATGCAGGTTAGCACTCACTAACTTCTCCCGTGTTGTTTATTGACCTTGACTAGATGAAAGGGTCTCCCGACCGGATAGCCGTCTGCACTACGACCTATTATGACGGAATCATCGCTGTTATTGACCCGGAGTCGAGCTGGGTGGCACGTTGGCAGAGAACATGTACGTCCGTTGTACGCCTCAAACTTCTCGGCCATGACTAATCTCCCCCTTGCAGCAAAGTATGTCCGAGGCATGTATGCCGTGCGAGTCAAAGGTCGTGTGCCTGAAGATGTAGAGGCAGAGCTGGAGAGTCGAGGCATCAAATACCGGCCAAGAGATCAGACAGACCAGGACTGAGCGCCGCATCCTCATTTCCCTTCCGGTTGCCTCCAACGTCCCCGTACCTCCAGTTGGACGTCTTAATCGGCCACAGCCACCAGTCCCAAGTGCAGACTTATAATCCAAGCAGCTAGCCTGCGTTGCCTCGAACGTCAACCAGCACTTTTCAGGATGTTATATATATCATTGCTACAGTATCGAGCACAATTGACGGGTGGAAATCACAAACAAGCAAATGCGGTGACCAACAGCGGTGCAGTATCAAGAAGGGAACAATGTTCTTGGTTATAAAGTTGGTTCTTGGGTAGTCAGTTCAACTTGTTTCCGCTTTCTACTTGGAGGGAATATTGAATGGGACTCGAACTGGATATCAATATGGCTGTGACAGATCGTCCTACAGTAGTTCGTGCAAAACTTGATCGTAACGATGGGGCATGTGAGCACTGCAACATCAATCAAAGTTCACCATTGATTTTTGTGGAGAGAAAGGTAGGACGTACCCAAGCATGTTCTTTGAGAACACAATCTGCGAAAAGACCTTCTCGGTATCCAGAACCTCAAACAGTCTGACCTTGTCCTCCTCCTGCCCAGAACTCGAGGGTGAAGGTGACAATCTCTGCGATGGCGGTAAGTCCCTGTCTCTCCGCGCCCAAAAGACCCGGCCCGGGGGGAACAAGTCCGCCATCTGCATATTTGCCTCCAGTGTTGTCCTTGTCGCCAAAAGCTGGTGAGAAGAGATCCGTAAGGCGAACCATGCATGTGGTGAGAGAGAAAAGTGATCGATTGAGAACCTGCAATTGGGCGTACAAGAGCGAGCCTGCTCACCCATTGGAGGTCCTCGGGGGAGCCATTCCCGCTTTTCCATTGTCTTGTTTTCTGAGTTACAACAGAGTACCCTTCCCCTCCACCTCTGTCATTCGCATCGCAAAGCCACAAGGCCGAGTTACGAATGTCACGCACGGAGCCCAACGACAACCTGGAGACAATATCGTCCGAATGGACGAACGAGACAATTAGGTTTAATGCTAGGTTACTCAATGCAGCGTCTGTGAGACATCTGAGTGTATGGTATGAGCAGAGTGTAACAAACTTTGGAGTGGCGGGAGGAACGTACGGAGGTGCTATACAGTATACAGACACCGAGCGGTCAACGGGTAGTCCACTCGACGGCACAGTAAGACACGTTGTAGGATCTGCCCACATCTTTCGAAAGAATGAGTGTCACTGAATGCACGCCTTGTCGTTAGGTCGCTCACCAAAGCCAAGAGTGAAGCCACGCCCGCCCCAAGGGAATGTCCGCACAGAATCAATTCTAGATGCGTAGCAATCAGCAATCAAGGAAATGAGCTGCCGCGCGAGAGGGGGTGGGGGTGAAAAAGGGTCCTGTCAATCTACGAACCATAATCTAAATTTCGGTTTAACGCATCCATGACAGCGACATGAACTGGTTTCCCAATTTCCCCCATCACACGAGCCATGCGGAGCATACCACCATGCACATGGTATCGTGGATGTTTATCCGTTGATGAGAGTGACATTAACGACGGCCGTCTTCGGCCTAACCGCCTCCCTGAACCTGAGAACGCCACTTTGTCGCCATGATGACCTTCTGCTGATGCACTTGATGCGGGCTCAAATTCTACAGGCTCGCATGTCAAATCGACTGCTAACTCGTTCAGGGACATGGTTCCTGTAATCAGAAAATTCATTTAAGAATCAGGTTATTGGAGTCCATGTGATGTCCTGATAATGACGTACCTCGAAGGACAAGAACGACTTGTCGTCGGTCATGGTCGGTGAGCACCCAGAATCTTGGCATTTGGCGTTCGACACCAATCACGGCAGTAGCACGCATGCGAGCCTGGACATCTCTGGGATCCGGGTTATCACCATGTACCGAGCGTTCGAAGATCTCCTTGTCGTGCTTGCCCATCAAGATATCCCACCACGAATATTCCGCTGTTTCCGGTGCAAGGGAAGTACCAGATGTCCCTTCTACTTCGGCTTCTGCGGCGTTGATAGCGCTCTCGAGCTGCGCTTCCTCGGCTTCCTTCTCGTTGGAAGACGTGGGTGGTTTCGTGCGTGTTGTTGGAGAAGTAAGCCAGGGCGAAACCCCAAAGAACAAAAGGCTGGCTCCACCATATCCAGCGAGGACCATTTTGGAAAATCGTCGCAGATTCATCCTCACCTCCTCTACTGACTTGTGGCAGTGTTCTGGCCGGGTATCCTTCCACTTGAATGACGCCATGGATGAAACTGAAAGGCGGGAAAGTAAGCTCGGAGATCGTTGGGTCGTGTGAGTGCCTATGGGCGCTTCGCCGATATCAGCAGATATAAGCTGTCCGCGGTGTCCCGGGAATATGACATCCGACGTGACACGGATGCGGGATGGAACACGTTTGAGCTGTGGTCCGGTCGACTGGCTGTGTACTTCGATCTCGCGTAGGTAGGCTGACCATTGTGTCTCGTGGTATTCTTGCGTGACTCCCTGCAGGGCCACCCAAGCTACGAGTGCCCTGGCAACCTCTGTTATGCCATGTTTCTTAGTTGGTATACTCTCTCTGGGAGCGGGATTGTCCCATTCCCGCCTGACAAGGTCAATGAACGACACTAAAGAAAATGAAGCTTCGCTACTGCCAGGGAAGATGACAGAAAGGATATCGATGGAGCTATGCGCAGCGCGAAGAGAGGCGGAGGAGATGTACTCTCCAAGGAAGATCGGGGCAAGGGTAAGTGTTTCCGCAAAGTTGATAGCAGTCGAGACGGCGCCTCCTACAACGGGGGCTGTGACTTGTTTCCCACCGAACACGGTGTGGTCGAAGGCTGAGGCTGTGGCACCGACGGTGCTGGAGGCCACGTTCCGAGCAAAGGAGAACTGAAGAGGGTGCGAACGATGTCAGTAGGGCTGGTCACAAGAGCACACGTTGAAAAGTAGTACCCCGAGCTTTGTGGTGCCTATTACGGTGGAGAAAGCAAGGGCAGTCATTGTGGAGGCCACTTCGACACCTCGTCTTCCATATTTCTCCCAGTCATGGCGCATTGTAACCTGTAAGACGAAACGGTGGATGAATGAATGCGGGGCAACGAGTCCATGCTCAGTGCCCCAACAGAGACGTTCCTGTAAAAGTCAAGAATGTGTCAATCCTTTGTGCTGTCTTCGGAGCAGCTTCCGCGAGGCCGATTGATCGCACGTGATAAAGCACAATTATTTATTTTCCGATTCGCTTCGTTAACCACTTAGATAAAGCAGAA
>KN819325.1:255022-283947 GCA_000827475.1 Paxillus involutus ATCC 200175
ATCTTGATGCCCATCTCCTCTGCCAACTTCTCAGCGTCTTTGTCAACTGGAACGTCAAAGGCAAGGACAACAGCTAGCTCCTTGGCCTTCTCGAGCATGGTAGCTGTACGCATGATATCTTTCTTGTAGACAGGTCCAATGTTGATGCCCGATACGGGGATCTTGCTGACCTTCAAGAAGTCGAGTAGGGCTTCAAGCGAGCCCAGCGTACTTGCTTGTACGGAGACACCCCGACCTGATTTGTCGACGGAGGTCAACAGTGAGGTAAGGTCGGACATGACTTCTTCCATAAGGTCTTCCTCGTCGGCATCAGGGCCGACGACGAGAAGCCGTGAACCAGCGACGGCCTTCTCAAGATCAGGTGCAACAACTTTGACACCCAGTGCTGCCTTAACTTCCTTGTGATGCACATAAGAAGACTAGGGGCAAAGCAAAAGAGGGTCAGCCAGAATAGTGCGAGATAACATCAGCATTCACAAACCTTGATTCGTAGCTCGCGGAGAGGTTGAGGGGTGAGGAGTGCGCGAACTTGAGTAACGATTGGCCCATTGAGACCGCAAACCACAATTTTGTCGCCCTCTCGTAGAATACCATTCGAGAGGACAACATCTATGGTAGTTCCGAGACCTTCAATGACCTTGACTTCCAAGACCGTACATTCCAGCTCAGACAGATACATTAGGCGATCGCTCATGCGTTGCTGGGTGAGATTGATCAAGAGCATGATCATGTCTGGGACACCTTCTCCAGTGATGGCTGAAGTGGGTACGAGCGAGACATTCCGTGCGAAGCTTTTGTTTTCGTAGTAGAGGACGGCGTTCAAACCCTGTTCCGAAAAGGCAAGAATGGTCTTCTGGACACGATCCTCGAACTCGCGTTGGACAGATCTTTTCTGTTTGGCCAGTGATTCTTGGAATGCCCCATCCGGAGTCGGCTCCCACCCGTACATACGATCGATCTGGATGAAATTAAGACACGGCAGCGTATGAACGAACGAAAAGATACCTTGTTCAGAGCGACAATGAAAGGTGTCTTACGGTCTCTGAGTAAACGAAGGGACTCGAGTGTTTGCGGTTCAAGTCCATGCTAGGAGGTCGACTGTGAGCGCCGTTCAGGCTCTGATTAGGGAAGCTTACCATGATATCGACGACGAGAATAGCGATATTACAAAGTGAGCTTCCACGACTGCGCAGATTGGTGAAAGACTCGTGGCCGGGAGTATCGATAACGAGCAAGCCCGGAATTTTGTACTCTTGTCTGCCATCCTGTACTGTACATGTCAAGAGGAAAGCGACTTCGACGACAACCACACGACAGACCTTGTTTAATACTGCTGTCTTAGTCTTGATGGCCTCAACAGGGAAGTATGTTGCACCGATTTGTTGCGTAATACCACCAGCTTCGCCCTCTTGTACGTTCGTTTGCCGAATCTGTTGTGGTCATGAGAAGCCCCAGTCACAGTGGAACTGCAGATGGCCTGACCTTGTCGAGCAGCTTCGTCTTACCAGTGTCGACGTGACCCAAGATACAACAGATCGGACTGCGTAGGTCATCCTTGTTGCGTGCAGCAAGGGCAGCCTCGTGTGCTTTTGCTCTGCGCTCAGCAGCCTCAGCCTTCTTCTGAGCAACTAGACGTTGTGCTTTCGACATGCCGTCGTCGGATTCGTCCTCCGAGTCATCCTCCGAATCATCCTCTGACTCCTCTGACTCCTCCTCTGATGATTCCTCCGCAACAGGGGGCTTAGGTGAGGGTTTCTTCGCTGGCCCGTTGGCTGGTGATGCTGTGGGAACATCGTTTAGAAAGAAAAAAAATGAAGCCGACAAAGTATACTAACGAGTAGGTTTTTCAGTGGGTTTCGCGGAAGGCGCAGGGGGTGAGCTAGCTTTGGCGGGAGCAGCAGGAGGCTTGGCAGAAGGCTTCAGCTGTCGGGGCGGTGCCGGGGTGCTTTCTTCATCCTCGCTCGAGGAATCCCATGAGTCCTTGGCGGAAACTGGTTCGGGGACCTTACTGTCTTCCTCTTCACTAGTGACGTCCCACTCATCCTTGGCATCATCCGCCTGCTCCTCTGGGGCCGGCGAAGGTGAAGCAGATTCGGGGACGGGTTCAGGAGTCAAAACTCTTGATTCTGGAGCTGGAGATGCAGGAGCTGAATCCTTCTCTTTTGCGGCGGGTCCTTTCCGCTTGCGATTACTATACACCACCTTTTTGTTGGCAGGAGCCCCTCCACTCTGCTGCTGCAGACCTTCGATTTGAACTCCTGACGCGAGCAATGCTTGTTTTCGTAGTTCTGCTGCTGCCTTTTCCTCCTTTTGCTTCTTCGTCAATAACCGACCCTCTTTCTTGGCCAGCTCGCGTTTCGCCTGTTCCACTCAGTGAGTGTGACGATGACGACCTCTGTCTCATCACACGTACCTTTTCTTTCTCCTTCTTTCGCTGCTTCTCCTCCTCTGCTCTCTTCTCCTCCTCCTCCGCCCGTCTTTCTTCTTCTTCGATGCGCCGTCTCTCCTCTTCTTCTCTCCGTTTAGCCTCCTCCTCCAGCCTCTTCTTCTCCTCCATCATTGCCTTCAGCGCGTTGATCCCTCCCTTCTTCTTGTTCGCAGCAGGAGCCGGAGCTGGAGCTGTCGTAGAGGCTGGAGCTGATCCTTCGTCATCTTTCTTGCCTTTCTTCTTCTTCTTTTTCTTCGCAGCAGCTCCTCCAACATCAGGACCATCACCGTCTTCCTCGCCGTCCTTTCCCGTATTTACTTCGGATGGAGCTGGAGCTTCAGGCGTTACTGCGTCTGCAGCAACAACTTTCTTCGTCTCCGCCTGAGCTTTTTTCTTCGCCTGCAAGGTGTCAGAGTTTTCGGGACGCAAGAGCAGAATCGAGAGCACAGACCTTTTCGCGCTCCTTTTTGAGCCTCTCCTTTTCCTTCTTGGTGAGGATCCTTGGTCCAGTGTCACCATCTTCATCAGGCTCCTTGTCGCCATCCTCAGGTTCTGCAGCTGGAGCCTGCACGGCTGGTGCAGGCGCAGGCGTCGAGTCAGCCTTCAATGGGTCCTCGGCAGTTGCCTCAACAGCCACGTTGTTCGCCTCGACAGATTGACCGACTTCGTCCCTGGTACAGTGCACACATTCAGTATGATCTTACCCTAGATCGATGGTGGTGGACTCACCAGTAATCATCATCATCTTTACCCTTGCCTTTTTTTCCTTTGTTTTTCGGAGCCATGTGGACCAAGTCTTAGGTATGATCGAAAGAGGTCGATGGTAGGTGTGGTCACTCGAAATGCGCCAGAGGTGGGATGGGCTGAATTCTTTCGGATTGCCAGTTACAACGGAAGATCGGCAAACCAGAGATTATCTTGCCGAATCGGCTCTTCGGAGATTGAATATACAACGGGTCGCGGAGTCTTTCGCCAAGAACTGTGTCGAGTGTTAACCCTCTCGAGAGCGTCGAGTCCGAGGCGTTCAGCTTGTTCTTGAGCAATGGGCCTCCTAACGATCATCAGGAAAAGCCGTCAGAAGGAGAAGGAGATGAGGATCCTATTCCTGTATGCGTACAATCTTCTTCCGCTTCGACCAATTTCCTCAAGTCAATGGCAGCGGTCTCGACAATGCTGGTAAAACAACCATTCTTAAGAAGATCAACGGAGAGAACATCTCGAGCATCAGTCCCACTCTAGGCTTTAACATCAAGACGTTCATTCACAGGAAGTGAGTGTCCACACGTCCTTAATCTTCAGGCATGCTCAAACCAGGATCGTTCTGTATTTGATCGTCCACCCCGGCCAGTTATACCCTTAACATCTGTATGTACATTGTCTTGTCATCTCCTTCCGAACCATGCTTATCGTCCATGCGCACAGGGGACGTCGGAGGTCAAAGAACCCTTCGACCATACTGGCGGAACTATTTCGAGCAAACTGATGGCATCGTCTGGGTTGTAGACTCAGGGGACCGAATGCGAATTCAAGACTGCAAGGAAGAGCTTCACAATCTCCTTCTCGAGGATGTAAGACACATATCTCTGTTTGTCGTCCTTGTTGAAATTCACGTGCTTCCAGAGGTTATCTGGCGCATCGCTTCTCGTGTTCGCCAACAAGCAGGATATACAGGGATCGATGACCGACAAGGAAATACGCGAAGTACGCCATGATATGTTGTCCCACTTGAGACGGACCTTAACTGTCCTTATTAGCTACTCGACTTACCAGGGATCAAATCGCACCACTGGAAGATATGGCCATGCAGCGCGGTCACTGGCCAAAATTTAGTAGCCGGCCTCGACTGGATCGTTGAAGATGTTGCGCACAGGCTGTATTACAGCTCCATTACCCCTGGTCAAGCGAACTACAGCCCAAGCTCACTTGCACCGCTCTAGCGCAAACTTTTCTGTCAAGCCTTCACACACCCTGTATACCTTACGAAGTGCCTCGCGTTATTTGTCATCACCCAAAACGAAGCCTCCACATTATCTGGTCTAGGCGCTCAGAATGTCTGAAATCGATCTGGCAATGTCATGGACTTTGTGTCCAGCCCCCTCAACTGCTTTCACACGCGCCCACGGCTTTCGTTGAGCCATGAGTACGTGTCCCCGCTACTGCTTTTAGTGTCGGTACCACCTAGAAGTACATATGATCAACCAGGAAACCAGTGGATCTTATTCATGTCTCGTACGACCTCTCTGACTACAACCGCGTGCTATAGGTCTAGGTCTCGAACCATTTTCACGCGGTGGTCTTCTTCAGTGGTTAAGCTGTCGATCTTGTGTAGCATGCCGACCTATCACCGCCATTGTCTCGTGGGGAATGCCATGCCGCAATCACCTCTGGACCAGATCTAGTCCGAAACCTCCGTTCTCAGGGATCCAATTCTCTTTGTGCGGTCTTTTGCACATGGTTAACTTGGTGGTCTTCGACACGTAAAGTTTGACAGCGGCGTCAATTCTGTGTGCATGCGCGAGATATGTGATTCGAGGGTGCTCAGGACATCATGGCTCGTGTGAGTAAATCAATGCATTGGGGGAGCAAGTCTAGCAAGGATCATGGGGCGCCATCCAGGGGTCACATAATCGCCTTTGATGGTTTCTGGCTTCTGAAGGGTCTTTGAAAAACAGTAGTGTGCCCCGGGTGTCCCCATCGAGGTTATATCAGAACATTGGAGAGTAATGGAGAGGAAACTCCCTTCTTAAGAGTCAAGAGCAAGGAAGAGGGAACGCTAGGATGGCCAATTCAAACTCTCCCTTCTAAACATTGAAGAGCAAGCAAGAAGGAAACGCCAGGATGGCTCATAGACGGTGATGCTGGCATCTTTGGATTCGGAGTCTCGGACGTCAAAATCGTGAATGGCCTCGCATAATTATGGTGGTTGTCTAGAGCCGAATAGTGCCTTCTCTCACAATCGTCATAGATATTATTGCGACGGGCGAATTCGGACTCACATTTAAGTTGCTTCAATATACATACAGGACACAGGCAAGGGTCGTGACAGGCAAGGGTCGAAATGTGCCACTCCACGCACACTTGTCGAACTCCTGTCGACAACCAGCACTATTCTAAATAGGGCATGACGCTCTTTGGTGATCATTTGGGGATGGATACCAAGCAAGGCCAATGGAAGGCGACGGGAATGGGACCATCCCAAGTCCATCCTACAGCTGGTCGGTTTGATATTATCAGCTGGACAAACTTGACACCATGACTGGTTGACTCGTGGCTGGTGTGTAACGCGTGGTTCTTTCCACCGTCTCTAGAGACGCTGGCAGCATCGCACATGACAACCTGGTAAGGAACATTTCAACTCGGGGTGACGTAAATGCTTTTCTTGGAGTGTCATGGCGCATGGGCAATTTTTGCTCAATTGAAAGACTGATATGGATGGAATGGATGGACATAACCCTGGGTATCGAAAGCTCCATCGTGGAGGTATTTGTCGCGTGGGTGTGAAAAGATGAGTTACTTGTTTCGGGTGATATCACGAATAGAGCACCACGATGCTGGTATAATATTGTAGTGACCTATATTGATATTAAGCTTTAACATTTCAACGTGGCCGCTCGTCACCATAGGTCACCACTCTCGGGTAACGCAGGGTGTAGCGAAAGACTTGACGACACGGTGAGCCCTGGTGACGGTGTGAGCGCCACGTTGAATGAGCGTGCACGCTGTGTTGTTATTGAAATCAAGTGGTAGATAATCTGGCCTCCCTGTCAGGAACGCAGGGAGGAATATTGGAGGGTGATCAACGCAAGTATCCGAACGGAGAGTGGCGATTAGTCAGAGGCCTGCGGAACAAAACAGGGTCAAGACTTCCAGCGCAAACCAGTGAAATAGCCCTGGACCAAGCTGAGCGACGACCGCACTCTACACTGCCAAAGTTGTGAATACAGAAACCGGATTCGCATGAGCGCCATTGCGACGCCATACGATCGGAAACAGGGTTTAAACGATGACTCATCTCATCCGAAGCAGAATATTGCTGTAACTCTGGAGTCTGGCGTCGATGCGCCAGACTGAAAAGTCAAGAAGAGCGATAGAACGATTACAGTCGAGATTGGCGTGCTATGTGAGACCGATCAACGTAATTGCATAAGGGTCCGCGACGGGTCTGCGCGGGTCCTCATGAATTCGGTTGTGTACAATGCAGGGTTCACTCCGAGTCGCACCAACGGGCTGTGCACGGGGAGTACCTTTTTTATTTCTTTTCGAAATGTTATTGTTCAGAAAACGGGGAATGTAACAAAGTTTCAAGTTCCAATTCATTCGTATGTACGGGGCAGATGAGTCGACCCTGAGGGTCTTACACTTTTCGCCCTGATGCTGACTCTAGCAGTCGGACACCGACAGGCTGGGATGTTCCGTGAACGGAAAACGCGGCGCCGTGTGGAGACAAGCTCCGAACTGAGTATGATTAGACTCATCCGTGTGCTGTAGGACAATTGTACATCGGACAAGGCTGTGAAACTACAATATGTGAGACGGCCTCAGGTGAGATCTTGCGTGAGCGTGGACTCGCCGGCCGTGGAGGGAGAACCACCACGTGGGAGAGACGGCGGTTCAGCATTAGAATTACTGTTGGGTCGTTCCTCCCAGACTTGTCCAGTAAAAGTGTGTACAAGTGTACAAGTGTTCGCAACTTCCCGATCGCTTCAGTCGCGGGCGTCGAAGTGAACTCAAGGCAACGTTTCATCTTCCTTTTCGTGTTCGTGTGGGGATCTCAATTTCTCAAATCTCTACAAAGCCGGTGACAATGCTCTTCTCCCCGTACTTGTCTCACCTGAATTTACTTGAACACTTGCTAGCAATCTGGGTCGAAGTTACTATTCAAGCTATCGACCCTTCGACGTGACGAACTGCTTCCGACCGGATCTACTGCTACGTTATGTTTCTCTCTTGTTCAGAATGACCCCGTCAATGCACAGATCTCAGATCGACTCACTTTCCCGCGAATCCCCTTGACGGGGACAAGCAGGCAATCTCTGGGCACCCTCTATTTCTGCCGACGGCAATACATACCCAATATTATTCTACATGTCTTGCTGTTCGTGGGTTCAATATGCCATGTCCAACGCCATATAAAGGGGGTTCGTCTTGGGCCTCAAGTCCCCCTCATCAGAGTTCGCCATCCACTGTATTCCCCCCTCACCGACCAAGCTTCCTTCACCTATCTTCTTCACGATGCTGAACGCCGCCACCTCTTCAGCCCTCACCTTTTCCTCAGCAGCCAACTTCTACCGCTCACCCTCCCCGCTATCCATCGTCCTTCCTAGTCCCAAGTCCATCCTTTTCAGCTATGGTATGGACACTTGCTTGTCAAAGATCGCGCCATCTAACCCTCTTGACAGCACGGAGTTCTGTCCTGGCTGTCCTTGACAGGGCTATTACTAAAGGTCACCTGACGGTGGTCGACTCAGAAGGCGTCTACCACTTTGGAACTCGCTCAAAGGGTTGCAACGAAGTCTACATGAAAGTTACCAACTCGGATTTCTGGACCCGCATCCTCTTGTTCGTGTATATTTCCCCATTTGGTGTCCTTTAGCTAACCATCCCTCAGTTCTCAAGACCTTGGCTGTGAGCCCAAACGTATACGCTATCTAGTTACGATCTAACTGTTTTTCAGTCAGCGAAGCTTACATGATAGGTGACGTCGAAGTTAACAGCCTCAAGGCCGTCATGGATGTAAGTTGGTCTAGTCCAGATATATCACAGCTTCTAATGAGCCTGTGCACAGCTCTGGCTTGAGAACGAGTCGGGCATGGATAACCTCTCGTCTGCCGTCAGCAGGGTAACATCGGCAATCTCCGGTCTTTCAAACGCGTTCATTGGCCAGACCCGATCCAAAGCACGCCTGAACGCGATTGCTAGTTATGATCAATCTAACGAGCTTTTCAAGGTATGATCCAGACTGGTTGTTCATAGTAGGATCATGCTGATTTGTTTTTTGACATGCAGGCTTTCCTCAGTAAAGAAATGATGTATTCGTGTGCTTTATGGAGCGAAGCAGAGGGCGGTGTACGCGGGGACCTGACAAACGGCCCATTCACAGGAGATTTGGAGGCCGCACAGTTACGGAAAATCCGCTACGTCCTCACAAACGCCAGAGTCAAGCCTGGAGACCGAATCCTAGAATTTGGTTCGGGATGGGGTGGAATGGCCATCGAGGTAATGCTGTCCCTTTTCGTCATAACGGCATATCTGACATCTGGGGTGATTCCAGGCCGCCCGAACGTTTGGCTGCGAAGTCGACACCCTGACTTTATCGAAAGAACAGAAAGCTCTTGCAGAAGAGCGCATCAAGGAAGCTGGTCTTCAGGACCGTATTCGTGTTCACCTCATGGATTATCGCGAGATCCCCGCCGAATTCGAAAAAGCCTTTGATGCATTTATTAGCATTGAAATGCTTGAGGTATGTGGATTAGTGGACAATTGTTCCTTCCGTGACTCAAAGCCATATGACTCCAGCACGTAGGCTCCAAATATTATCACACCTACTTCAAACTCGTGGACTTTGCCTTGAAGTCACGCAATGCGACTGTAGTTGTCAGCGCTTCGACATTCCCAGAGTTGCGATACTCCGGCTACCAGTAAGTCCCGTGCTCAAATGATCTTACTTCGCGTGCTCATGCAAATGTCAGGCCTGAGGACTTCATGCGCCGTTACATGTGGCCCAACTCATGCTTGCCAAGTGCAACAGCGCTTATTGAAGCCGCCAACACTGGCTCAGAAGGCAGATTTACTCTTGAGGGTGTAGAAAACCACGCTGCCCGTACGTTTTTTGTTCCACTTTCCCGCACTCCTGCTGAGCTTTTCGTTTCTAGACTACCCGCGAACCCTCCGTGAATGGGGTCGTCGCCTCGAGGCAAACGTGAGACAAGATCTGATAGTCAAAGATTACCCCGCTTTGCGAGATGCCAATGAATACGAAGCATTCAAACGAAAATGGCAATACCTCTTCGCATACGCTGGCGCGGGTTTCGCCAAAGGGTACATCACCTGCCACATGCTCACCTTCACACGACCAGTGAGTATTCTCGTCAGAAAATCCTGAGATTGTATTTTCCTGACACCGTTGTCTAGAACGACTGCCCAGCTGCTTGCGATTAAAATCCGTTCCCCTTAACTTCGAAAATCCATTCCCCTTGCTTCGTTCGTTCTGTATTCGGTATTACTTGTGGCTTTAAGTCCACCCCCAACTAGAATTTGCTTTCATAGACTTTTTAAAGCTATCGACAGAGGCCCATTATCGTATACCTCCTACATTGCTAGCTCCCCAATGTCTCCGTATTCCTTCGTATCTTTTATACATATTATACTGTATCACAACGGTTATGCAGACTTATCACACAGAGTAATTATCTCGAATGATACTTGGTGACTTCGACTTCGCACACTTTGCCAGTATCCAACACGCAGAAAGGGCCATCAGCTTAATAAGTAATACCCTTTTTGCGTACTTGAGTACGGTTCAATTGCATGGCAACAGCGAGAAACTGTCTCGGTCAAGTCCGCCCTACATCCATCGGGACTCGAGCGACACCATCTCGAAGCACACCAGGTGCTTGGCGAGTGCTACTTGACAGATCCGAAAGTTCGCTTGAAGCCGTGACAGTGAGACCATGTCTCGCAAATCAGTGAGGGTAACTCGTAGTTCAGGGCCCCTGAACTCAAAACCCGGTGAATCTTGGCCCCTGTGTGTCTTGTCGAGCATGAGAATGTCGCTGGCAAGCGATACCGTATCATCCCACCATCAAAAGCCGTGGTGTCGCTTGAAGTCCTCCCGCTCCGCTACGGCGTGGCGTTTGTCGTACATACTACACATTGGTCAATCGGATCTTATGCATCATGGATCTCCAGCACACGCTTCCACCCGAGATCACTGGTACCCACGGGTGTTTCTGTCATGCAATAGGGTGCCAACGGGAATTTACCCTGATGATGCGTGCAACATCAATCGAACATTTGAGCAGCGATCGTAAATAACTTTTTTGGTTCCTTGAGGGTTTTTGCCCATTTGCGTTGACATCTCCACCAATCAGAGCTCTCCCTTTCAAGGGGCAGTGAGTAACGTTGTCCAATTATCATCAACATAAGAGGCCGCGGGGTATATACCAACCAGTACATACCTTGTTCTCGAGGAGGCACAGGCTGCTACGCCACAATATTAAAGGGGATTACTCGCCACTTTGCAGGGAGGCAAGCTTTGGTTATTTCTCCTCGGCCCGTCGAGGGAAAGAGTGGTCATCGTTTATAGCTCACGGGTTCCGGGCGGCGGACGTGAACAGCATCGGCGGGCAAAAACGCCCATGGCCACCCGTTCCATGACGTGGCCAGGTTTGAAATACCGTATGGCCCCAGATCTACTTCAGTCTCCGGGTGTTCCCTGCATACTCGCGTGATGGGAATGGTTATCGATATCTGCCCTTTGATGAAATAGACAGCACGCTCAGAAAGACGGAGTCAAGTATGCCATCAAGGCAAGTTGCCACGGTACCGTAGAGTTACGGAACTGCCTGAAAGTAGCCGGGTGACCCTGCTTGAGAAAAGCCCACGTGCCACGAAGCTTCCGTCATTGAGAGCGCTGCAAGGCCGCGTTGCAGCTACTAACATCCTGAGGTCCAAGGATATACCGGTAAGCTTTACTATGTACATACCAGGATACATGCAAACGAAGAGGAACCCAACTGCAGGACAAAAAACTCGTATCCGACGAGCTGACGTGAACAGTAACTTATGAAAGAGCGGGCAGAACCAGTGGCAGCACATGTCACCATGAATTTACACAACTTTGATTCCACACCTGGTGTGAGAGCAAGCTTGTTATTACGGCTGACCGTTCGTTGAACGTTAACGGGCTGGTGGAGGTAGAGCTTGTGGATACATTTCCAGAGGACTGGAGCCTGCGGAACCGCACTTTCGGTTGTCCGTTGACAGAAGCAGATTGAGTTTTTCGCTTGGACATTCCAAGTGCCACTTCATCGTATCGCAGTGGCAATCCTCCAACAGGACAACTTGAGTCTGATCAAGATCCCTCAGGCTAAGGAACTCCGTGTGTTATTTATGGCAACGACTCCGAAGCGACTCACAGTTGGACTGTGACAAACGGAAGATTGTGGACATGCGTGAGAGTCTCGCTGAGGGTGTTCAAGCATCGTGTGCAATGGGGTAAAGAAACATACAAAATCGTATGGTGACTATGGTATATAGTGTGGACAGGTATGAGTTCAATAAGATTAGAAGATCCGGGAAACATCCATAGTGTGAGATCTAAATGAGGGGGAAACCGGTAGGGTCTAACTTCGATGTCCATGACTGCAGTTCCTTCAACGAAGGCGCGGCAAGCACATGGGAGTTTGCCGCAGTAAAGAGTGTAAAGCAAAATCGTTTCTATAATGTGACTCGTCAGACAAAGATCCAGTGGGAAAAACGACAACTTACGCCAAGTAGAGCTTCCTTGTGCGAGTCACATTCAATATTCATTCCAGTGAGACTGATAATCCCAACTTCCTCTAGTTCATTCGAACTCGTGTAGATATGTAGGTAAGGCCTGTAATTTTTCATGAGCCAAGCGCCCAGCCAGGGTAGAAAGCTAACTTCACCGTCGAAGGACAAACCAACGGTTGTCCCAGCTGTCCTGGCTCGCATTTGTGAGAATTAATAGGTATCCTCTCTTCGTCGGCCCGTCACTAGGTAAAAGTCGTCAAATACTGTGGCCAATGAAAAAGAAAAAAAAAGACTAACCTGCGAGGTACTAATGTCACGGTGGAGTTAAGTTTCACACTTTCGACAGGGACCCTACTCGTGGCTGCTTTAACAGTCGAGTTGGGTTTCTCTGTATCAGGTGGCACCTGGCTCAGGACAATCTATAGGAATATACGGTCAAGAATCTTGTACGTCGTTTGATTGAACCTACCTGGTCGGGATGACCGAACCGTTTCTGCCACATGCTGATCGTCTTCTGAAGCAAGGCATCAGACCCCCAAACAGTGGACCCTAGTGGGTCAGGACGCGACATAATGGGGGACGAAGCCAAGACAACTCGAATGGCCTGAACATCAGCGGCTCTCCTTTCCGTCTTGACAAGGCGATTATAGTCCTCCACTACCGAGATGCCCCGAGGCTTCCAGTTTTGTAGTACTTCCTCTCCGCGTACATATTTCTCCGACGTGTCCAGTCGCCAGAGATCTTGCGGCGAACGAGTAAGAGGAGGGGAGAGACGGATCTTGAATATTGAACTCATTCTCGAAAGAATTTTGCCCGAACTAAGGAACGTCAGAAAACGGCTTGGTGGACGAGCTTCTCGCGTCTGCATCGTGACTGCGATATCCATCGAAAACTGCACAGGTTCACCGCATGTCTCAACAGCCACTGCCCACTGAAGTTGCAGAATAACGCGGTAGGGATTTGTAGTAACACGATTCAGGAGCACCGAATCGTGAATGCTCGAATCCCACAACGCTTCCGACGTTAATGACCCTGTTCCATCCGGTCTAAACTCGACGGTCTGATCTGCCAGTAATGGGAGGGTGACAATGGTCTTTGATGTCGAATCGTGTGTGCGGCCTTTCGCATCGAGCAGACGTACATTTCCCAGTCGGACCTTTGTGACATCGGTCCATGGCAGTTGTGGTCCCGAGTCAGACGAGAGCTCCAAGAAAATGCGACGTTGGAGGCCCTGGTGGAGGAAAAATGCCCCCTGGTCGAGGTTTCCCTGTGAAACTACAGGTACTGGGGCGTATTGGCCATCTGCACCCAGTTCTCGTATCTGAATGCGTGCCGCGACATCATGGAGTTGTTCAATAACGAAATCGGTTTCGGACCGGCGCATTAGCTGCGTATTGGACGGAGCATTGTCTACTGGAGTTGCAGAGGGAGGTGACTGCGGGTGAGTCCGCAGCTCGCGCATTTCGTCCCATCGTTCCAAGCGTTCCAAGTATGTTGACTTGACAGACGCAAAGAACTCTATAGGTGCGTATCCTTGTCGCAAGTGGGTTATGACCTTGGTAGGAACGACAACGGAGAAGGTCCGCCGAAACCTGAGCTCCGACAGAGAAGATGTTTCCATATCAAGCACAGAGGACTGGAATACCTCTTCGTTCGCAAGCGATGGTCCTACGAACGAAGATAATCGCAGCTGCAAATGTAGGGCGGTGAAGTCGTGGGACGAAAGTCCTTTGATAGTATCAACGGTCAAAAAGAAGCTGATTTTGCTACCTGGGGAAAGTAGGGATGGAGCAGGAGAAGCAGGCCTAGTTGAGGCGGCTGATCCAGATCCGTGCTTGGACGACGTGTGTATTACGCTGGAGATCTTGAGGTCCACCCTGCAAGATCCAATCGCTTCTGCCGTGTAACGGCAAAATATCGGTACTACGGAGGATGAGGAAAGGCGGCGCGAAAGAGGGGCAAGAGATATGAGAGCGTTGCCGATGAAAGAATATTGAGGGGGAGGGGAGTCGTAAAAGGGTTTATCCGAGCTGAAATGTTGCGTGTATGAAGGCCTGTCGATATAGGTCGTTAAATTCCGCATCCGCTGTAACTGCTGCTGGAGGCGATCTAATGACCAAGTGTAGATGGCAGAGTGCCTTTTGTCGAGAACCTTGATAGCCACCGACGGCTGCGTGGCAGATGCCAGTCGAGGGTCAGCAACGTCACCAAACCCGTCCAGACTTCCAATATTGTCCACGCCGGATATTGGCGCTGCCAGCACCCCACCGGAGGCGATAGTGAAATTATAGGAAACATCTTTGCCCAGTTCCTTGCTGCAAATTTCAAATAGGCGAACTGTAAACCTTTTTTCTTTTTCTAGGTCAGAGGGAACCCCATACCTCACAATGGTTGCCTCCTTCACAAGGACGGCATTCGCTAGCACGACCTCAGCCATAGAAAAAGACCGATGGGCTCGCCACTTTTCCAGAACCTTGCGTATTAAACGTAACTGCTTCGCCGTGTAGATGATAGGCTCGAACCCAACGATGTCATCTTCGGATTCCCCATGCGCACGTGCGCTGATAAGTCGCCTAAGTTGGTGTTGAACCATCTTCAACTGGTGTTCCATGTGGTCTTTTTCCACTTTCAAGTCCTCTGCCTCATTCGACTCTGATATTGCCTGGAGACGAGATTCTAGTTGATGTTGAACGTCCTTGAGAGGACCATCCATGTCGGGACTCCCATGACTTGGTCCTGCGTCGACACTCGTATCGTCTGTCGCTGCGTCGCTAGAGAACGGGCGACCCGATTCGCTCCACACATCATCACGCTGGCTGAGACTGCTCTCAGGGCGTGGCTTCAAATTGTGGTCGCGCATCGTTTTGACCTTTGTGATTCGCTCAAAAAGTTTGTTGATCTCCTCGTCCGGAAGGTTGTCAAACGTGGGATCCAAACCCAGTCTTGCCAGAGCAGCTTCTCGCTTCGCGAAGTTCCAGTCTACGTCGGCGTCGCCGGCAGATGACGACGTTCTTGATGGAGGGCGGGTGGAGGGCGTCGCAAGGTTAACCTCTGCGCCCTCGAGCTCTGCAGCAGATACAACACGGTCCAACATGGACCGCGCTGTTGCTCGGTCGCGTTGTTTCCGAACCTCCTCAGGATTGTTGAACCGAAAGACATGGTTCTCCCCTATTTGAAAGCGAATGAACATTGGACATGATGGAGAACCTCGTGAGATGAAACGCACCCAGAATAATTCGGTAACCTGAACGTAGTTTGTGTGGCTACATGGACCGTTACAGCAGACCTGTTCAAGCAAAACCGCATTGCTTACCTGTCCAGGTTTGATTTGTTTGCCGTTCAAGAACTATAAAACTAAGTCAGGAAACTAGATGGATAGCATCTTAAATATAACCTCACCGTCACGCTATCTGCCATGGCATGCAATGTGACCTTGCCATCGTTGTTCTCGAATGCACAGTGCTCTTCGGAGATGTTATCCCCACTGAGCCGGATAGCAGCAGGTTTTTCGCTGTCCATGCGCCCGACCTGTTATTTAAGGCTGAGTATTGGTTTGTTGCATGTTGAGATCGATACACATGCCATAGTTCGACCGAGCTTGAGCTGATAGATCAAACACTCGCTCATCAAGGGGTCTGTGCGATGTGTTATGATTTGGAGGAAGTATGAAAATACTGTATATGCTTACCCTCATTCTGAAAAGGAAAAGGCGCGCTTTAGCATTTCGCTCAATACTTGAATGTAATAATACTAACCAGGTTCACCAAGTGAGGCATCTATACACCATCAGTACTGTGCTGGTTCCATTCCACAAAGCAACACTCACCTTCTTCGGGGTATGCACTCCAACAAGATTCTTCTCCACCGTGATACCCAACTCCTCCAACGCCTTTTCTCGCTCTTTCTGTACCTCTTGTGTCCTCACCAATTTCTCCTCCCACGTCTCATTCAAGCTCTGCATCAACTTCTCGCTCGCCTCCATCTGCTCCTGTAGTTCTGCTTTCGTAACCGTCTTGATCTTCCCATCCTTTGTCTGATATGTAACCTTCTGTTTCTCGGGGGGTATCTTCGGGTCGAATGTATCCTCTCCAGTCGATGTCGCCACGCGTGCTGAGAGCAGTTTCTGTCATCTGCACTGCGTAGGATCGCAAAGCATATGCTCACCTCTGAGCACCTCCAGCTCTTCCTTGAGCTCACGCACGAGTTTCGCGTTCGGGTCCTCATTAACCACAGCCTTGTTCTTGATCTTCTTCGCCTGATCGGCATAACGCAATGTACTCAACGTTTCCTCGTAATCGGCTGGTGCAATGGCAGCAATCATAGCCGTTTTTGAGTTCCCACCCAAGCTGTCCTTGAGGAGCCACGTCAACACCTGGCATTGGCAAATTATTCAGTGTCAGAGTTTAAGGGAGGTTGCGTTGAATGCGAAGATGTCTTCTCACAGAGTCACGGTAGGGGATGAATTCATCGGCTTTGCCCTTCTTCCCTTTCTTGGCTCCGTCCTGACTTGCGAGTGCAAGCGAGGAGATGACCTTCCCGAGCGTCGTGAGCGACTTGTTGATGTTCGCTCCTTCTTTCAGTCGCTGACCAGTCGCTCCCGTTGAGTTGGCTCTTTCCGAACCTGCCAAGTCGACCAAACTTGTCAAAGGGTGTTAGCTCAGAACCCATGTGCACTACTTGAGTTGACACCTCACCTGATTCGAGACACTTTCTCTGTGTCCAAGTTCGTACCAACGTCGTGTTTCTTCATGCTCAGGAGCAGCGTGAATACGGCATGCGACCGAGACGACCTGAACACCGCCTCGTCAGCACGCACCATACTCTCCGAAAATCCTTGACCAAGGGCCTACGTCTCGTTCATGTTGGTAGCAGCTACCGTTCGCGCCTTGTTCCCCTCATCCATGAGCGTCATCATCTCATCGTAACTGCTCACTACCAACTTGGACAGATCCTCGACATACGGGCCCAAGCTAGGATGCTCTCGAACACGTAGGTTCCCCGTGTTCTTGGGATTCAAGAGGTCGCGCACTTTCTCGTTATATATCTGTGCAGTCACGTTAATGTCGTATACATGTGACATGGGGCGACTGGGTAAAGGGCGTGCGAGAGCAGGGGACGTACCTCGATGTATGATACCTCCACTGTGAAATTGATATTGGGATCCTGGGCCTTCTTGTGTTCTACCCGTACAAACAACTCCAAGCATGTTAAAGGTATAATTCCTTTGTCGGGTCCATCTGAGGTATTCCTCGGTGAGTGGCGTTGTGCACTGTGGGAAGGAAGTTGTACATACATCCCATCATACTGTCAAGTCCCGTATCGTCAGTGCACTAGGGGATGAGCAGGTGGCCTAATGTGGACTCACCTGTAAGATTTACCAGAACCTAAACGGATTGAGTGCATCAGGACCCATGCCCAACGGCTCCACAGGAAGCAACTCACCAGTCTGACCATCTAATCGCACATGCCACACTCAGTTCCCAAGACAAATGCCCGTAGACAAATCACGAACCACTCACAAGCCAAAATACACGCATTAAACCCCGCAAACCCATGGTCCAACAATTCCTTTCCGAGGTCGTCGTACAACGTCTGCTGTGAACAATACCCCGGCTCGTCGCGAGGTCCAGCAGACCAATAACTCTTGTCGAAGCTGAACGCCATTGTTTTCCTCTCCGTGGCTCGCTTCGTGTCCTGGGAGGACCCAGTCTCAGGCGGGTCCAGGAACGTCTGGTTGCCTTGCATCCGGATGAGTGGTTTGGCGCCCCGTGCGAGCTCTGCATGGTCGATTCGCAGGATGAAAAGGATGAAAAGAAACGGGGTAGGTAAATGAGTATACGTCCGAAAGAGGTGGTATGGGCAAGGAGCGTACCGCGACTATTGAGGGGTCTACATCGCACCACGACCTTGATGTTCCCGTCTCCCGCTTCCGCCATCGTTGGGGTGTAAGACTCTGGACCACCAAAGCACTGCAGCAACTTGTTGTAACTCCGGTTAAAAGAAAGATTGAACGTCTATGAAAATAAGAGCAAGATGCAAGAAAAGTATGTGTAGACGGAATAACTTCACGCTGAGGAAATGCGTTGAAACTGTGTGTTACTCCAAGTTTGACGCGCCTAGGGCTAGTGCTTACGGCAACTCGCGTGGAAGTCACATTGTTGTCCTCGGTGCCGATAGTACGACCAGCCACTATAAGATACAGGATGTGGTGTAAAATACAGTGCACATTGCAATTGGGCAGACGCTTATAATATTAGAAGACAACTACTGAACTGGAACGTTATCGTAACGTGACAGCATCCAACACCTCTGTTCTCTCGTCCCGTGTAAAGTCCGTGGAGAACAAGCGCAACGTGGGCTGATAGAGCGCAGGAGCTTCTGCCATGACCGTAGATCATGCAAACAGTGGCACAGACTTTACGACAGCACGTCGGCACCGAGACGCCAACAGATCAGGTTGGCAGTACCTCCACGGTCATAACAGATCAAAGTCGTCAAGCTTCGGGGGAGCTGTTAGCAAACGAAACATGACTGTGACACAGTTAAGCCTCACCTCATCATTATATGTCATAATAGTCCTCTTCAACTTGGATGTGTCTACCCAAGTAACGAAGTCCTGCATGTGTCTGCAAGATGGATGAGGAAACTGCAAAGTGATTTAAGGGAGTGACCTACCTTGTTACGAGGAACGCGGGGTCTGTGATTGTATTGGGACCGACGCGGACATGACCCTGTTCGATGAATTTGGCGGCCTGGGGTGGCGTATTGGTGTGATGCAGCTGAAGAGCACAGCTAGGAACTTACTGCACTGACGGTTTCTGCCATTTTGTTCATGCACATGAACACAGCGAGACGACGGCGACAAAAGGCGGCCACGGTTAGCTTGTTATCGACATCGCTCAATTTGGCTTGAGAATTGAGAACGCCGATATCGTACAGCTTGGAGAGGAGCTGGCCCTCCATCCTAGTTCGGAATGGATCTTGTGCAGGAAGCATGGACAAGCGGTGTGCAAATGATCGTAGGGTGCCACATAATTTGTTATATCTGGATGGAAGGTGTCAGAATGGAGGTGGTGGTCATGACTGGAGTATAGCACTTGTGGTAGTCCTCTCTGTCCTGTAAGTGATACCTGCGCATGACCTTTATCTCTCGTATGTTGGCATCTTGTTTCCACTGTCAGGCGTCAGAAATGGGACACTGAATATAATTGTGGGAGACATACATTGAGAAAGTCGACTTTTTTGAGCAGTTTCTGCTCATGAAACTTGAACTGACGGACCATGTCAACGGTGGACCGAAGTTTGTGGTGGCGTAATTTTTGTTGGCAACGACAATGGGCAGGCACGTGGTTGCGGAGGCGTTGCGTGTGAGCTGTTGGTAGATCCACGAACAACTTTTGACTTTGGCTTGCCCGCTCGCTCACTCGCCTCGACTGTGCTCATTCCCTTACACACGCAGTTATCTTACTGCCCCGACATATATCCTCCTAAAAATATTAGAATCTTTTGTAGCTGTCAACATTTGACTTATCTTCTGCCAGGTGTCTTATATCTCTCGCTAACTCGCCCGCGAGTTTGTTGAACAGCTCTCGCCGATCTTTAAGCAACCCGACGACGAAAGAAGCTTCTCTGTTATCCTTCCATCATCTCCCCTCCCCATCTCTCAGACACGCCGAGCATCTCTCGCTTCGGCCACTCCCTCACTTTTTTAGCCCAACCAAACTTAGAGCGCTTACCTCTCCTGTGCATTACATGAACATCCGCCCCACTGCTGACATTCTTCGGCCTCAGCAGAGCATGCCCCAGCTCGCCCAAGTTCCAATGAATTCCCCCACCCATTTCCTCCCCACACAACCGCAGCCCGGTCAGCAGCAGCAACCTCCGAATCACATGAGCCTCATGCCACACGGCACTAATAACCCTTCAATGACCATGCTCGGAGGCGGTGTTCAGAATGCTCAGACTACTGCTGCTAGATACCAGATGCGTCAGAGTGCCATGCAGCAGGGTCAGAACCCACAGATGAATGCATCGGCAGCTGCCGCCGGCGCATCTCATATGGCTGCTCTCGGACATAACCCGCTCCAAAGCATGGCGTTTCCTGCAGGCATGATGCAGCAAGGCATGAATGGTGTCCAGGTTCGCCGCGTTCAGTCCCACCCGCAGGGATTGAACCAAGCAGCTGGTCATGTCCCTGGCATCCACCCAGGTCAACAGACACTCAACGGTATCAACATGGCCATGAATCAACAGGTCCCCCTGCCTAACCACCTACGCCAGACAGCCCAGCAACCCATGATGTCTCGCATCCAGGGCTCGATGCCTGGATCAATGTCCCCAGATTTGATGGGTCGGCAAGCGAACGCTACTGGTGTCCCACAGAACACTCTCAGGACCCCGTCCGCTCAAGCACAGATAATGAGTAGTCTGTCGCAACCGTCAGGGATACCACAAGGTGGTCTTCAGCAGTCAATGTCACAAAATTCTTTCCAACCAACTGTGCCAGGACATCCTCACCACACGCCCTCCCTAACTTCCTCTTCCCCTCGTCCTGGTGGCCACCCTCAACAGCAGCACGCAGCCGCTAACATGATGATGGGGCAGCCGGGCCCATCGCAAGCAACAGGCCCCCGGCCAATGAGCCATGGTGACGGTACTTTCATTGGGCTGCAGAACCATCCATTTCCCTCGAACATGGTACCCGGCTCGAATCGAATACCAAACACCTTCTCTTTTGCTCCTCCAGTTTCACAGAACGATGGTCTCGAAGTGCCACAGTCCATCGGCGAGGGACTCCCCAATACCTCCAATCCGTCAATCCGTCCGTCGTTTCAACCTACCCCTGCCCAGCACTTCGAGCAACTCCAACAAAATGACAACTTTGGTGCTCATTTCACGCTTCAGTCACAAGGAAATCCTCCCCCACCAGCACGTCCTCCATCGCATCCCAGCACTGCGCACGGTAATTCTATACCATCCCGGCAAATGCAACCGCCACATCAACATTCTCCACGTCAATCGGATCAAATGGCTGCGCATGTGCAGCAGCAACCACAGCGACCACAGTCTGAGCCACAGGGACCCCCAGGTCGACCACCCTCACAGGCTGGACCATCACACACTCCACGGAGCTCTCAACCACAACTTCCCCCTTCATCCGGACTTCTTCCTTCCACGCGAATAGCACCTCATAACCAAACTCAATCATCACCTCATCAGCGACGACAGTCCCCGTCGGTACAACAGCCTATCGCACCTCGACCACCTCAAGGACCAACCAGTAACCCACCTGCTACTAATGCAACTTCTTCTGAAGCAAGTACGTCACAATCTCAGCCCGCCGTTATACCACGGCCTCCTGTGTGAGTTATTATTACAAGTGCTCGTCTCATGAGCATCCGATCCTGACTCTTCACATGAGCAGGATGGCCATGCCGTTGGGACTCGGTCAAGGTCTTGTCCGCCTGTTGCAATTTAGTGGTCAACTTTCGAGTGAGAGCCCACTCGTCAGTTCCCTTTCTCGACTGCCACAAATCTCTCACTGACTTCTGCCTTCTGAGGCGTTTTCATTAGAAACATCAACTATCATATTGGGATGCATTTGTACGGGAATATTTTACGCCCAAGGCGATCATGAAGGTCACTTTATGGAAGGATAACCAAAGGAATGAAGCCAAACCATTTGGTACGTTAGTTAGCCGTCCTCTAGCGACTCCGGTGGCATTAATCTCCGATTACATCACTGATCCAGAAATCGGTGTTCCTATATTGCCTCGGTTTTTTCTGGTGACTACGCAATCAGGCGTCAAGTCGATGACACTTTCGCTAGACGGTGCACGCGAGCGGCTAGTCTCACAACAACACGCAATCGTTGAATGTGTGAGCGCGGTGTGGACATACAAATATAACAACGGATACACGGTCACGCTACGGGGCCCCATGACTGTCCACGTCATCATCATCCCAATCGCAGGCCCCGCGCAAGCCCAACAGAATTCAATCACACTCAGATTTGACCACTTTCAATTCGACGCGAACACGCACGAAAAGTACATTTCGCTCGACTCCATCGTTGGTCAACGCGCTATTGAATCACCCAAGACCCCTCGGGTCCGCAACGCTCCTACCCCCAGTCCCAATGGTGCCTCTAGCAGCCAACGAGCCGAGGAGGATAGGCAATGGGAGGAACCTCGTGTGTTGATTGATCACGCATCAATACCAGGTGAACCTGTCAACGCTTTCGGGATTCCGCAAGCCACTATGCGATGTTTAGAGGTGCGTGACCGACAACATCAAAGCCCCCATCATCCGAATAGCTTTCCTTTCTAGCTGGCCGAGAGTGTAAGTCAAATGACGGATTTGATTTCATTCGCGAACGACACTCAGCTAGGGCCGATGGGTAGTTACACCCCTCTCGAATATATCTGAATACTCCTCTGATCCAGTTCTTTCCAAAGATGCACTCTCAGCGCTCGCAAAGAAACTTCGAGAGGGGCCACACAACCCTCCCATGAACGGTACATACATGGGGCCAGTCCTCGGCAATGGCCCTGGACCTGGGGGTTTCCAGGGCTATGGCGGACCGACGTCAGCGCTGTACCCGGGCATGTCGCCATCGAGTATTCCAACGCATTCTATGCCATCCGGCAGTTCACCTCAAACCGCTCCGCCGCCGTCCTCTGCTGATACCCCCCAAAAGCAGAGTAAGCCCCCCACATCCGGCCCCGCTCCCCCAGCCCCTAATCAGCCTCCCGCTCCTTCGCAGGCGGGACTGACATCTACACCAGCGGGAACGCTCAAACGCAAATCCAACGATACCAACTCGCCGACAATCGCCAACGTTGAACCCCAGTCAAAAAGAACGCGCAAACCAAAGCGGAACGGCTAGCATTTGTGGATATTTGTGTTTTCGGTGTGTTTGGGGTATATTGTGCATGTGCATCATTATCAGCTGCCTTGCGCGCATTCGGCTGTTACATATATCTTTGCATGCTCTGCAAACTGTAAGTTGCTAGCTGTTCGGATTCCAGCCAGGTTGCTCCAGGCGCTTCATCAATTTGTGTTATCTATAGCTTTGTGTACCATTACGATGCTCATCTTACTTCTGCGAGGATATAAGGCGACTATTACCTGCTATTTCACTGGTAGTAGGGCGACGAACGTCTCGATCGCAAGTATCGCACTCAGCACCAAGATGTGCATCGCTTCGAGCTCGAGGGGACGATAACCACAATCGGAGGGCTGTGGCCTCGTGTCAGAATCCTACTCTCGGAGTTAATAAAATCGACCTGGGCACGGCAATTGACAGAGAAGATGGGCTCAGAACATGTGTGATCAGCGATGCGCACTGATTGCAAGCAGCATGATCCAACATATATGTATTATCTGACAGTACCAAATGCCATAAGAAACATGCCCGGATGGGAGAGCGAGCGCTAGTAGATGGGTTCGTGACTGAAATCGCATTGATCGCCATATCTGCATCTGCGATTACGAGACAGTCATCAGTTTTTCGTCTCACGGTTTAGAATTGATGCTAATTGATGCTCGCCTTCCTTCTGCAAAGAAACTGCATGGTCTTCGTTTACTACTTTTATACGAGCCCTCTTCACCCCTTCCCCTGCCCCGGCCGCGACCACCGCGACCCCGCCCCCTATCAGCTGTCCATCGTCCCCGAGCATTGGGATCGTCGTCCGCATAGTCTTGTCCATATTCGTTATACGCATTGGAGGAATCGAAGCCCTGACCCACACCGCCGAACGGTGACTGTACACCACCACCCTGTCCCTGATTGAACAGCGCTTGGGCTTGCTGCATCAACTGCTGCATATGCTCTGGCGGTATGGATGACAGAGTATTTGGGTCGAAGCCCAGCGACGAGCCATTCGTCAACAGACCATTCATAGGGTGATCCATCCCCCCAGCCGCAAGCTGATTAACAAGGTCCGCAACAGACACCTGTGGAACCTGCGCAGCCTCGCTCCAAAGGACGAGGTCGCATTCTGGCCCAACTGTCATCAACTTGACGTCCAGATCAACCTCTTCTTCAGCAATTGTCGCCGACGGCTCGCCCGGGCTATCAGGTATCTGCGCCGCGGTCATATATAGGGCACCCAATGCTGTCTGCTCTCGTTCCTCTTGAGCTGTTCTTTCCGAACTTTGTTGGCCGCGTTGCGTCAAATCAATATCTATCGGGATATCGATGGCTGTAGGACCGTTCATGTGTTAGCGGTTGAACGGTTTATGGTAGTTCTGGAAACTCACTTATCGGGTCCGTCCAGTCAATGTGTTCTTCGAATAGATGTGCATGCAAGGCCGCCCCTTCTCCCCGATCAAGATCGCGAAGACTGTGCGCAGTATGTATACCCTAATGAACGATGCGACACGCGACATCAATGTATTGTACACGTGAGAATAAAGCAGAACGCTGACATCTACTGGATCATCTTCGTAGACAGCACGTTCAATTAACCGGATAGACTCCAGTTGACCGTCTGGTGCCCACGACACCGACTTTCTCTTCACCTTACCAGGGTTGTTACTAGCTGCGGGAGGGGTGCTAGCTGCAGGAGGAGTGGAAACAGCTGGAGATTCCTTCCGTCCTTTACCCATAGACTTGAGGGCTTCCTGGAATGGATCGATTGACGATGGTTGTGCAACATTGGTATCTGGCTCCTTGACGGAAATTGGAGCTTTCTTGAAACTTGGGAGCTTTGGTTTCGGCTTCGGAGCGGAGAAAAATGACGAATCGGATCTCGAGTCCTTAACAGGAAGAGCCACGGGTCTCGCCTCTTTCTTTACGGTTACCTTCGAAGAGGATGCTGCTGCTGCAGGTGCGACAGCAGCCTTCTTCGCGGGCGGTGGCGCTTTGGCAGCTGGTAGCTCATTCAGCTTCCGCTTCTTCAGCTTGGTGTCTTTGATTGGAGTCAGCGCTTATCAGGCAATGAAACGGACTGGCGTGACCCACCCTCGCCTTGATTGCTTTCCACCTGTTTCGTCGCAGTTTCGACCAACTGGCGCCACTTGCGCTCTAAAATCGACGCCATATCCTTGATCGCTGCAATCGGACGACACCAAACAAATAATTGTTAGATACATGAGATTATTCGGCTTAGGTTTGTAATACGACAGACGAGCACGCTTTAGATGCAGAAGTAAAATGTACGTATATCTTGATTGGATGCAAGGACGAAGGAACTGCGCAGAGACGGGGCTCACCTGGTGCTGGCGGTTCTTTGACTAGTTTGACGATGATCTTGCCTAGCTTCGACGCCTTCAATGCATCGACCGTCATGGGTAACCTATCCACGATCTGAAGGGGGTATAATTAGGTTAAACTTGCGCTGTAAGGGGATCAAACTGACATGGAGCAACGGCATTATGGTTTCGACTAGGAGATTATCGCTTCTAGCCGTAAGACCAGCTTTCAACCATTCACGAGTGACATCCATCGCAGCCGCATTTTCCAACCATGCTCGGAAATAATGATTACCAGCGTTATCTCTGATTTTGGTCAATATCTCCAGTCGCGTAGTCGCGTCGACATCCTGGGAGCCAAAATCGTCGATATGTCCTACAAGGGAGTTGACCGCGCCAGCGCCGGTGAATGAATTCGGTTGCAGAAATGGGCGAACGTCTGCTGAGAATTTGTCCTTTCGGGCCTGAAGGTTAACGATAGGTGCTGCAGCGGTGCTTGTCGAAGTTGATGGGGAATATAAAGAAGACAGGGCACCGGTGATCGGAGTGGAGGGAGAATGCAGAACATGAGGAGAGAGCGTGGTTGGCACTTGAGATTGAGAATGCTGATGTTGTAGGGAATGCGAATAAAAATGTGATGGGAGAACATAAGAAGGATTAATGGATAATGTAGGTTGTTGATGCTGATACTGTGGTTGCTGTTGTTGTCGCGGTTGACTTTGTTGTGTTGTTTGTGCAACATGGTTTGGAAGTTGTGAATATTGTCGACTTGTTTCAGGCTCGCTCATTGTCGTCAAAGCGGGGCTGTTCCAAATGTATGTTAAGTTGTCAGATACCCAGCAGAGACTGATACACTTACTCAATCATCAGTTGGAGCTGAGACGGAGCAGGGGGTGGGGGAGAGGTCGCTTGCTGTGACGTGGAGGACTGCGTACTAGTAGCGCCATTGAGTGTCGAATAGCTTGAAAGCGGTAATGGAGGTGGTTGATTCGTCCAAGACATGGCACCGTACGCCATCGCGTTGTAGGGGCCGGGAACCGTCGAGATGTAATAGCTTTGATACGGATGCGCATAGTACGACTGAGGAGGCGGTGGTATTGAACTGGATGTTGACGGTCCTGTTGGGCTCAATGTCAACAATGCAATTTGGGGTACTCAATGGCAAGCCCATCTGCGGAGCAGCATGTTGAGTATGGGCGCTTAAAGAGGTGCTTACCCGGTATGTCACCCAATCCAAAGTCGCTCAGATCCAAGCTTGGCTGCGCAGTTCCGGAAATGCCACCTGACGCTCCCGTACTACCGTTGGGAGCCGCTTGGTCTTTCCAGTCGTCGTTGGATGGCGAACTGCCGTCAACTTGGACGTGCTGAGCGTCGGTGACATTCTGCGGCCATTGATTTGGCACATTCGGGTACATACTATCCATCTGGACAGATTTTCTTTTTTTCTGCCGTTCCTCGGTTCTCAAGCGTTATTGGGCAACACTAAACGGCTTATTTCTGTGCAAACGAGACGCGGAAAAGCAGAGAAGAAATGCAGACGATATACAAGCCTTTTATCACCTTTCGCAGGGCGTTCAACAGGCCGCCACGCTCAGCCGCCTGCGAGTTTCTGTCTCTGTGATGGTGCTGAGGGTCGAAGCGCACTGACCATTCGGGAGAATTAGTGTTGTCTTATTTTATATCTCCGCTTATATCGCTGCTTGAATTGCTTTCTCGGCAGGCTCGGCATGGTCTCATGCCTGAAGTCAGGAAGCGGTGCAGTATAGGTCTTTCTGGAGCTATCGCCCATGGCAAAGTCAAGACCCGATGGTCTATAGCCACGACGAGCGGTCTCGCAGTCTGACACGCATGGTTCGATATGATGTCAACATTGGATAGTCCGCGCTGATGCCGGTTTGTCTAATAATGCTAATCGAAACCATGGGCTGTTCCTTGGACACTGCTTACTCCCTTTTCCTTGACAAGAACTCCCGGGTCTCAGCATGTAATGTCATTGCAGGTACGCCAAGATGTTCCTATCATCACTAATGGTCTCAAGAAGAGGTAATTGTAGAGTACTGGAATCTCGTCCTTGCAAGAGTGACCGTAGGTCGGCTGATAGGCGTCATTAGCAATGCTTACCTGATTGCTACTAATTTGCTAGTACTAGTTGGGTTTCAATATAGCGAACCTAATACTCATCGACATCAACAAACACAAGCTTATAATTGCAACTATCAACACAGTCGATTTTCACACTACCAAGTTCACTCTTGTCTCACTTCTAGCTCACTACTCAAGCGCGTCTTGACCCTCATATTTTACCATGCCCCCCAAAGCTCCTAAAGAGCAATCTTCAGACCCAGATGCGATAAGAACTCAGGTTAGTCTTCGTGTCGTGCCACCAACTATCCACTTAATTTTCCCTCCTATCTGTAGTTCATCACCAAACTGTCCACTGCAGCCGACGCGATGCGCCAATTCAGTAACTTCGCGGACGCGCTTGCCAGGGTAGTTGCTAAAGTACCTCTCGATGATTCCGAAGTCGTCGAAGCACTGCAAGCCGTCATTGACGCGGTACCAGCCCCATCAAGGAAACGCAAGTTAGCCGCGGCAGATTTGACTACAGACGATGGTGACAAAAAAAAGAAACGCGAGAAAAAGCCCAAGGATCCCAATGCCCCAAAAGCTCCACCCTCCGCGTACATCCTGTTCCAAAACGAGGTTCGGACCGGTGTTCGCGAACAGCATCCCGACATCCATTACAAGGAACTTATGGTTCTCATCTCCAAGCAATGGAATGCCCTTCCTCTGGAGAAGAAGCAGGTAGCTGGGGTGTTCCTATTTAACCGTTGCCGACTCACGCCTTTGCAACTAGCCCTACTTCGACAGAGTCACTGCTGCCAAGCAGACTCATGAGATTGACTTAGCCAAATATAACGCGTCAAACCCTGATTATGTCCCGCCAGAGCCCACCACCAAGAGGGTTAAGAAGACCGTTGAATCTGGCACGAAGACGGACAAAAAACCAGCTCCCGCCGTATGATTATTTCATGTCCTGGTTTCCAGATTGTGCATCTAATCACGTACTGTAGAAGGCAGTCAAGGTCCCTCCTAAATCAACGGAGATGGTTCCTTCGTCGGAAGAATCCGACTCTGAATCTGACGACTCCGATTCGTCCAGCGACGAAAAGGATGGCACTAAGGCATCAGATGAGGAAGACACCGAGTCAGAGGAAGCAGTTAAAAAAGCACCCACGCCTCCACGCAAACGAACCAAAACGGCCGTGTCGAAAAAGTAGAACAACACTTCGTTGGATAGGATCTCTCGCATCCCTCTTCATGTTTCGCTAGTACTATACGAATCTTTGGGTCAATATTCTCTACCATACACATTCCTACGTTGACTTCTCGCAATTTGTTCCCAATTTTCCTTCACGTACTGTCGCCGTCGCCAAATGAAGAGAGGCATACGTGTCTTTGATTGCAAATGTTGGGTGTAAACCACGACAAACAAACCACAAATCATGTGTGTGTGGCTGTGGGGGGTTCTCGAACTCGGCTAGATATAAAGGTCCAACTCAACTCCGAGCTGTTCCTTGCTATCGACCAACATTGGTCTCTCATCACATCCTCCACAATCCTACCTGTGACATGTCTTCCCCTCCCCCGAATCCAGACACAAGGGATCTACCCCATGGATGGGTAGCGCAGTACAATTGGGAGTGCGTAAATCACATCCTGGCTTCTATCGCGTGCTGTACGACTAACGCCGATATTATATGGTACTTATTTGTAGTTATAAGCAATGGTGCGGTTTACATAC
>KN819325.1:285053-298959 GCA_000827475.1 Paxillus involutus ATCC 200175
AGAATCTTATCTGTAATATTAGAGCTCACTTTGATCTTGGATCATAGGTGGCGCGGGTCTGGTGGGCGGTGCTCTCCTCATGGACGCCATCGAGGATCACGACGAGAGGGAGAGGGATATAGGTTTCGATCAGGGTAGGTACTGAATTCGTCCCCGGTCTCCCTTGCTGATTTCGTGCCTGTAGGATATCAAGATGGATGGGACGACAACCAAGGCGACTTCGATGGCGGCGGAGGTTGGTAGTCATACACAGTAGTTATTTTTCTTCGTTTCACTCGATTCGTTAAGCGACCTGTTGTATTCGGATTTTGTTGGACAGATATATGATGTTCGTTATTCTTCTCATTCATAACGCGTTGACCAGGCTGCGGATCAGGAAGTAAATAAATATGTATGTACTTGGGGCTCGTTTACGTTCAGGGCACTTATAGAAAGCTACTATGCGCTCGGCAAAAAAGACCCAACACCGCCACCTTGTACTTGATCAACCATGTTTTCGCCCTACTGACATTAATCGCGAATGAGTCCCTACGATGGCGCAAGCTCCAACTTCGTTCACTGGCAAAGTAAACCCGGACTTAGGATGCGATTTGTAAGTGATTGCACCATTTTGCGGCAGGCAGCCTGATCAAGTTGGGATGAAGGACAAGCTCGGATCCTGCTTCTGACCATAGGTCGGTCTATTCCAGAGGAGACGATCTGAGCGGCGGCGGCGGCGGCGTGATAACGCCCGCTCAGGCATATGCGCGTGCTGTCAAGACCGGGGAGAACTATGACCGCAGCCTGTATTATACCATCGAGCGCAAACAGCCAGATAGGAGGACTGAGCTGCAGGCGCCGCCCTTACAACCTGGTAACTCCGGATCTGAGCGTGGAGCATCGTATGCTCAACGCTTGTACGCCAGCGCAGTGAGCAACAAGTCCCCAACTGCGCTGCTCAGCAGCATCCCCATTCCAACCCCGCATAGGTCCCCTCCACCAGCCTTACCTATCAGCGCCGGGAGACAATCTCCGCGTGGTACTCAGCAGCATCCCAATTCACCACGCTCGCCGTCCTTGTTTGACACCAGCGCAGAAGTAACTCCGGCTTTCAGCCCAGCTGACTTCTACCACAGTAGCGTTGCTAGGCATGGGTTCCCATCAGGGACCTCCACGAATCCTGAATCGAGTGTAAGGCGTCCTTACTCGCTGATACCAGTATCGCAGAGCGCAAATGCTCCGCTGTCTTCACCTGTACTGTCTTCTCAATCACCTTCTCTGGCGGCCTACTCTCCACCTCGGGCATTTCATTCGCAATCACAATTGCTGACTTTGCAGCATGAAGTAGCTTCGATACCTCGCCCTGTCTCTCAAACACAAGCAGCTCCTTCGTCACATGAAGCGGCGATTCAAGCTCCAGCGACATATGATCCGCGAACTGTCCACGACCCGCCACCTGCAGTGCCAATTATTGGGACTTTTCCTCCAGATGCTCACATACTCCATACAACCGCTGCTACAAATGTCACTACGTCTCACCTACCCTCTTCATACGCGCAACGATCGCCGGAGATTCCTCCTGTGTCCTCTCCCCCACCATTTGAAGAGCATGAAATATCTCCCACCCCGACTGGAGCGGCGGGTGCCCTCATTTCCCTACCGCCTCAAGCGAGTATATCTCATGACGGTCTTCTCCGGAGTTCCTTGACACCGCCCCCTGATGCAGGGCACGAGGAAGTCCCGTTGTACTCCCTTGTCGACGAGCAGCACCCTCCACCGGCCTTTGATGATGTTCACAGAACAAGTGGCATTGTTTTATCCCCAGATGTGGCGCGCCATGATATCGCATCGTCAACACCCGAGGTTCCAGGAGTACCTTCGTGCTCGTCATCCCCGCCCCCACCACCACCATCACCACCACTTTCGCATGGCACTACGTATCCCATTGAGAAAGTACCGTCTTATTCTCTGTTGAATCCTTCCCGGTCTTCGTATTCTATGCGCCCGAGTCGGCACAGCCCTGGTGTCGAAAAATCTCCACCATCAACTATCTCTACCGCTAAGTGCCCATCTAGCGATTCCAAGAAGCCAAGTCTCTCGCCATCGTCACCCCCTATGTCACCTCTGCATGCAGCTCCGTTATATGGGACCGCTTTTCCATCCACGCTACCCTCTCAGACAATGTCTTATCCGCCTTCCTTTTCTCGCTCTCCCTCAGTCCTATCTTCGCGGTCTGCGGATGGTCCATCCACGAGGTTTTCTTACGACCACCCTGCGCTCTCAACTAGCCCGCCCCCACCCGTAGTTTACCACAAAAAGCCCACTCAGCAAAGCAAGCAATCTTTCCCTCCGCCTACCATAACGCAAAGGTACCTAACCTTTCTTCGAGCCTACGCCCTTGTCATACTAACAGACCAATAACGTGATCAGATCTCCAAACGCACCAGGCATGGAACGGAATACCATGGCTTCAAGTTGGAGTTCTTCCAGGCCACAGACAGCAGAGCCGCCGGAGAATGTCCGACTAGCAAATGTGACTGAGAATGACGGCAACATCGACACTCTCGCACACGCCATGTCCAACATATTGGGCGGACCCTATTCGCGAAGATCGTCTGATACAAGCAGTTTCATGCGTGAAAATGCGCATGGAGGACAAAGTCACACTGGAAGAACGTTGTTAGGGAACCAGCAGGACATGCGTGGCTTCCACCCTTTCGGGGTATCTCAAACTGCGGACGCGCAGAATCAGGTTATGTATGGAGCTGGGGCAGAGCGCCTACTACAAGAAGCCTATCAACTCGTCCACCCAGCAACCGGTGTAGAAGCGGGGCTTGGAATCCAAGGATCAGTGTCGGGTTTGTCACAGGAAACCCAGCGAGGATACTCGGGATTACCCCAAATCAACGATCCTCGCATGATCAACCCCTCAAACTTTTCCGCTTCCACCCACGACCCGTCTTCGCGGTATTCACCTCGCACTTCTACCGTTCCTTGTCCAGCCTCTTCGGCACACTCTCACGATGAGCCTCACATAGAGTCCGCTCATAGCGCTGAGTGTCGGTCGGTGGTCAGCCAGTTTGATGGGGCAGCGGGAGATCCCCAAAGTAGATCATGCACAGATGGACCTCGCACTACCTCCATTGGATCGAACCCCCTGCCTGCAGTCCAGAGCCCCCGCTACTTGATGGATCGATATGCACACGTACCTGCAGGTCCGCAGGCTCCTTTTGTGCCTGCGCCCCCACAGGAGCAAACCGTCCAACCGCAACAGCCAAGTTTAGATACCCTGCAGGGCCGCGGTCATATTGGCCCCCCTCCGCCCTCACTGCCAATCACGTCGCAGGCTCGCCGTGCTTCGCAAACGACACAAACCTCTTTGTATTCTCAAGATATCACGAATTATCAGGTCGGACCCTGGGCAGCTGCTTTGAACTCTAATGAGTTAGCTAGGAGATTTGCCCTAGATGCGCTTTCGGCTTCCATCGATACTAACACGCGTGTTTTCCAAGACCCCAATCAGCACTTACAATAGTTGGGCTGACTGGAGTAGTCCTTGATAGGGCAGTGTTAAAGTTGCAAGCGTTGACCTTGGGCTGAGCCATGCATATATTGTACACAACTGTACTCTCCATGGCACCTGTAACTTAGGCTGTAAGCTAGGATACAAGTGCTGGAAATGTTCGTCCAATGTCCCAATGTCGAAAAGCTATTGCTTCGCGTCTTTTCCATGGAAACTTACTTCTGTGTGATGAACAGAGGTAAGCGTCACCGAGCAACCCAACCCTAATTTGCCCGCTTGATGCGTTCCACCAAATATTGTGAATTCTCCCTCGCGCATGCGGACACGGGGATCACTGAAAATAAGCACGGTGTTAATGATTGTTTCCAGACCTTCTTGTTGGGCTTCTCTGAACCCTCAGGGTTCCCGGCAACTTGCGTGTCCACACACTGTAATCTTTCTTCTTCTCGCTTAAATCCTATGAAGCAAATTTTCATGAGCATGTCGGACATCTCCACTCTGATTTCGGTAAAGTAGCCAAACTGGGTATGCAGAGAGAGAACCACACCGTGGCGGAAAGCCACAAACGGGCCAAGTGTTATCTGTTGATCCAACATTAAAATCAGGGAAACTGACTTCCTCAAAACGTCTCTGTAGACGTTTTGAGCTACGAGATCGATGGACTTCCATTCTACGATGGACCGCATTTACCGTGCTGCAGATAAGTTCATCTTCACGACGCCGTTTTGAAGAGGCCGCCCGTGACCAGGCCAGAACCTCCGCGGTGAAGTAGAGATATCTATATGTATGGAATTTAAATAAGCTTGCCTGCAGGAGGCTTCCTAAAATGACGCAGAATGCTCACAGAGATTGTTTGTGACTTGCACCGATATTTCTGCTGCTGGACACCTGGGTTCTCGCCAGCCAGTCGGTTCGCAGCCGGAGATTTCCAGACGTATATGCACCGTGGATGTTCTCGAAGCCTGCGGGAATGTGGTTTTTTTTGCTTGTGACATCAAATGTCCGCGTATTGCGTACGGGGATTGGTGTTGTCAAGACCGGTGTCATCTGCACCTTCTGATGTGGAAATACTTGATGCACGTGCTGTTCCTATGCCCTGCAGGGTCCTCCGAGAGATGGGGTATGTGGGACGAGTATAGGGTTTGCTGTGCGTTTTGTGGTAAGCTGCATCAGTGGCTTTGAGCATTCCTTCGAACCAACTGCGAGCATGACTGCCATTGTGCATGACAACCGTTATCTGGGGATACGTATATCAACGAGATGCAAGATTCAAACGACACTGCTTCCCTTGCATGGTACACTCTTTCGCAACAGCGCGGGCATTCTAGGAAGCAGCTACGGCTAGTGCCGATGATGGACGCCTGATCTCGCGGTTTGCAAGCCCTTTCCTCCTCAACAGAATGCACTGCCGTCTTAAGAGACCGGAACGATAGAAGCGAATGTGATATCCCTGAATTGTTGTATGAGCATTGCTATGGTGCGATACGCAGACGGAAGGAAGCGCTCATGTTTCGCCATAGAGCATGAGGATTCTTCCACGGACATGAAAAAGGGGTACCCACCCTTACCCACCATTGATTGAGTGCAGGTGTCTACCGGATAACCTAGAAAACAACGATCACAGAGAATCACAGTAAACCCGCAGGAACGGCAAACTGAAAGCGCGCTCTGTGCTTCAACTTCGTAAATATTCTCCCAAGATGTCTAAGCAACTTGGACTTGCGTACCTTGTTTTGGTCGAGGCCTGACGTTGGCCCACTGCGACTCCGAGGACAAACCTAAAGTTAATCCGGATCCATATGTGCGCACTGGGACAAAGAAAAGACGACGCTTTCCCGCTTTCCTGGCACTTTTACCCAGCCTGGGTGGCCCAAACAAGAAGAGCACAAGATGCATCCAGATTTCGCAAGTTGCTCAGAACCTCTGGTCATCGACGAAATGATGCCAAACCGTCAGCACGACGACAGATGCCGGTCAACGAAACAATATTCGATGCTCCGGCAACGTTGACTACCTGGTCAACAGACGGATAATCGATCATAGATGCAATCGCGTAAAATATCGGCACTGAAGCTTTATCGATATCCACAAGACAAACCTGGAAGGAAGGTACCTCCTACTTTGCCTCTGTCGACCATGATATCGACACAGAGCCTCGGGACTAGACGCGTCTGTGGCGGAGAACACAGAGGCACGTGATACCACCTAATATGTAGTTATTTTCGTACGCCACTAATTTACAAGGTTAAAGTTTGACGCGTGCGCGTGTTTCGGTTGCGACGCTCAAATTTCTGGGTCAACCACTCTTGTTGTCCAGGCATTCTCACCGCCTCCAGTAGCCATGGTGCAGACCAGAAATTCAGGTCGTGGAGCGAGAACGCCGGCGACGACGACCGCGACAAGCACGACGGTGTCTCCCTTTCTTAGCAACGAAAACTCTGTAGAACCTGAAACCCCTGAAACATCCGACGTAGAGCAGGTTGCCAAAGTCACCACGAAAAGCATGCCTGCTTCCACCCCTGTCACAAGGAACACCCGAAAGCGCAGAGCGGAAGATGATTCAGAGGTCAAGGTCACCACCAAGCGAAGGATCGTTGCAAATGCTGTGTTTGTTGAGTTACCCGTGCAAAGGTTCACTTCAAAGTCAAAGGCGAGAACACTCGATTACGCTTCTCGTCAACAGCATGACTGAACGCAAGTAACCATTGTAGACTGCATCAGCCCCTGTGCCCAAGAGCAAGGGCACAGTCAAGGCTAGAACAACCAACACCCATCAACAGCTTGAAGACGACGAGGGACTTGTATCTGAAGATGAGCTAGAGTATAATGAGCAAAACGAGGAATCGGACGATAGTGGCTCCGAATACGAAGGGTCCGGGGACGATTTACCCCGACACTCCAAACTTCGAGGAAGAGAGGATGTGGACGTCGTCTCGGACTCAGAAGAAGACGAAGCTCTTATGATTACCGCCGCCATCGAGGCATCTCACAAAACTGCGAGTCTGGAGGCTCAACAACGAACAGGAGCTGGCCCATCCACGAGAGTCACCAGGAGCATATCCGCTACAACTCCAGCTGCGAGTCGTGTCACCGAGCGTAGAAGTGAGGCCTGTGTCACGGACAGCGATGACGAGTTCAACATGGATTCTGTTGAGCTGCAAGACGAGTCTGGCTTGTCAGTGCTAGAGACCTCTGACGAGGAGCCAATGGTGCATTCTTCGTCAAAAGGGAAAGGCAAGGCCAAGGCTAAGCAAAAGGGAAAACACAAGATCACAAAAGAGAGGTCCTGGCTCGAAAGAGCTCGACAACGCGGCCTCGCACAAGCTGAGAGAAAGGAAGCAAAGAAAGAGGAGCGCAAACTGTCCCTACAGCTCGGAAGAAGGTTGACCTATGTGAGTCCAGCGTTTCTGGTTCAGAGAGATGAACTCATCGCCTGGCTGCAGGCGGAGAAATCCTCTTTGGCTTTGCGAATACATCACCCAGAATTGAAGGATGTGTGGGGCGATCTTGAAGCACAAGTCCCCACCACGGTTCCAGAACAAGCTAAGCAGCCTGTTGGGCTGAAAGTAACACTCCTGCCGTTCCAGCGGGAGTCCCTGTCATGGATGCGAAAGCAGGAAAACGGCGTCTGGCACGGCGGTCTGTTGGCTGTAAGTGTCAAGCCTCGTCGTCTTCCTAGATGCTCAAACAATTCTTGCAGGATGAGATGGGGTGAGCGGGCAAGATTGCTTCCAAGCACGTTTCAAACATTTTATTATCTTCTAGCATGGGAAAGACAATCCAGATGATTTCCCTTTTTGTGTCTGACTTGAAGAGACCTAACCTCGTTATCGCGTGAGTGTTTCATGCTTCCCATTTGCCACCCCACCAATTACATCCGCGTAGACCCACCGTCGCAATCATGCAGTGGCGCAACGAGATTAACGCACACACTGAGAACATGAATGTACTCGTCTGGCACGGCGCTTCCCGTATTGTTAACCCCAAAGAACTGGAGAAATATGATGTGGCACGTCAACTCGATCGTGATTTTCGTCCCCCGTTTTATTCTGACGACTTGGCCCCAGGTACTGACCAGTTACGCTGTGGCGGAAAGCTGCTTTAGAAAGCAACAAAGCGGTTTTAAGCGTAAGGGAAGGATCGTAAAGGAACTCTCACCCCTTCATCAAATCAAGTGGAACAGAATCGTCGTAAGTCGTGCATTACCTTCCTCCCGGTATTGTGTACCGATTCGTTGGCATATTCCACACTTCCAGCTCGATGAGGCACACAACATCAAAGAACGTGCCACCAACACTGCCAAGGCATCCTTCGAGCTAAAGAGTAATTATAAATGGTGTTTGTCTGGCACACCGCTGCAAAACCGTGTTGGCGAGCTATATAGCTTGATTCGCTTCTTGGGAGGCGATCCATTCGCTCACTACTTCTGTAAGCCGTGGTCCTACCGTTCCGTCGTGTTCTACTCACAAGGCACGTCACAGGCAAGAAATGCGAATGCAAGTCTCTCCACTGGAAGTTCTCGGATAAGAAGACTTGTGACGGTATGTAATCGGTAGTAAGAGTCCGCACTGATGAAGCTCAGGAACTGTGTTTTTGTAGAATGTGGCCATAGTCCAATGCAGCACGTGGGTCACTTTCCGTCCGCTCGACAAAAGTATGATCATTTAATGTCACATCGCCCCACAGACGTGCTTCTGGAACAACGAAATCTTGACTCCTATCCAGAAAAATGGTGTCGTTGGGCCTGGGAGGGACGCATTCAAGAAGCTGAGGGTTCTCTTGGATCGTATGATGCTCAGGCGGACCAAGGTACGTTCTCACCCCGCCCTTCGTTAGCCTGCTGTCAATTAACGTTGTCAGGTCGAACGTGCAGATGATCTTGGGCTTCCTCCTCGAACGGTCATCGTTCGTAGAGACTACTTCAGCCCAGAAGAGAAAGAGTTGTACCTTTCCCTGTTTTCTGACGCTAAACGTCAGTTTAGTACCTATGTTGATTCAGGCACTGTTCTGAACAGTGAGTCTTTCCAACCTTACCGAGACGCCTAGCTCACGTCGTCCCTAGACTACTCCAACATCTTTAGTTTGTGCGTATATGCGTATTCGACAAAGATATCACGGCTCACTACTGCCCCTTTTCTCGCAGGCTCACTCGTATGCGCCAAATGGCTTGCCACCCCGATCTTGTCCTCCGCAGCAAGACTAATGCTAACAAATTTCTCGGCAGCGACGAGCTCGGTGAAGCCACCGTCTGCAGGCTCTGCAACGACGTGGCCGAAGACGCCATCCAATCCAAGTGCCACCACATCTTTGACCGCGAGTGTATCAAGCAATACTTGAGCACTATTGGGGATATCAACGTACGTTTTCTGCTAATTCTCATCGTGGACAATCTGGTTCGACCCACACGCTCTCATTAAGCCCAAATGCCCGGTTTGTCACCTTCCGCTGACTATCGACCTGGAAGCGCCTCCCCTCGAGCTTGAATCGAATGTCCCTGCCGCTAGACAAGGCATTATCGGTCGACTCAACCTGGATACCTGGCGCTCTTCTTCAAAGATCGAGGCTCTCGTCGAAGAGCTGTCGAACCTCCGCGTGAAAGACTGCACGACGAAGAGCATCGTGTTCAGTCAGTTTGTGGGCTTTTTGGATTTGATTGCGTTCAGGTTGCAAAAAGCGGGATTCGAGGTTGGTTTCGTTGCCGATCCCTGATTTTGGGTAGCTAAAGCTCTTATATCATAGATCTGTCGCCTTGAGGGGACAATGTCACCCCAAGCTCGTGATGCCACCATCCAGCACTTCAGTGGGTTTTGCGTTCTTCTTTTGACGGTATGCATCTAAATCGTCACTTTGTAGTGAACAATGTCCACGTCACTGTCTTCCTAGTCTCCCTGAAAGCCGGTGGTGTTGCTCTCAACTTGACAGAGGCTTCTCGTGTATATCTCATGGACAGCTGGTGGAACCCTGCTGTCGAGTACCGTAAGCACGATCAGCCTAGCCCCAACCAATGACTTGGTGTCCTCACCTGCCCACAGAAGCCATGGATCGGATTCACCGACTTGGCCAGCACAGACCTGTCAAAGCCATCAAACTCGTGGTGGAAGACAGCATAGAAAGTCGTATTATCCAGGTGTGTGCCACCTCCATCTATTTTTTTATCGAAGTCCTCGGGCTCAACCTGGCGCGAACCAGCTCCAAGAAAAGAAATCTGCGATGGTAGATGCTACGTTGTCCACAGACGATTCGGTATGTGTACATCGCTTCTGCCGGGTCGCCTCTGTTGTTGAAATCTCTTGCAGGCTATGGGTCGCTTGACCCCAGAGGATGTGCGTATCAACTCTCTTGCTTACTGGACGGCGCTAGCTCACATCTATGTATTACACTATAGCTCGGATTCTTGTTCAGGGTACGTCGTGTCTCTCGCACTCCTCTGATGACCTGGCGTTGACCCTGCCCCCGATAGCTTTAATCACTATGTTGGAAGACGACTTTCCACGTGGACCGTATATCTCGAATCGTATCTTTAAACATTTTTTAACTTCTAATGTAACTATTTACTCAGTCCCAAAGAAGTTCCTTCTGTCTCTACCCTATGAAAAATTGACGTTGTGCAGGAACTCTTGCGGAAACGATGTCACAGCAGCAGGATGATAAACTTGGCCTTGCCTGATCGCACCTAGCATTAGTTTTTCTTGTCAGGGCACTACCTGTGATGCTGCTTGAGCGGTCGAACTGCGCTCTGACATAGGTCTCGAAGGGCTGTAAGGGTCTGACCGATATGAGGTGGTGGAGACAGCTTGGGGAACAGGTCTCGGCGCTGGCAGAAACTCGAGACTGAGGTCTAGTAGTAAGAACGGAACGTGAACGACGTGCTGTAGAACTGTGATGTCCCTGCAGGCGTGCCAGAATTGGGCGTGGCGCGTCGATCGTTAACGCTGGCATGTGAAAGTATCCTTGCCGGTTCAATTCGTTGTGCCAGTGACGGACTCTTCAGGGTGTCCTCTCCTCGTTCTCAGTCGTAGTATCTGCTCCATCAGAATGTCATCCAGACAGTTCACACTCGACGAGGTTGCGCAGGTTAGCATTCTCTCACATTCTGGTGTCTTCAAGTGACCCATCCGCTTCGTAGCATAACAAGGAAGGCGACCTGGTGAGTTCAATCGCTCATCTATATTAACAACAACAACTCACCACTTCGGCAGTGGATAGTCATAGACTCTAAGGTGTACGACATCTCCCGTTTCGCAAATCTTCACCCGGGAGGTTCAAACGTCCTCTATGCAGCAGGTGTCGGTAAGTCAACTGTCTACACCCGAGTTCTCAACCCTTCCACCGACATGTGCCCACACCAGCCGGCAAAGACGCAACCGATGTCTTCTTCGGCCTCCACCGTCTCGAGGTCCTGCTGCGTCCTCAATACGCCCGTCTACAAATCGGTACCGTTGTCGGTCAGTCCGAACTCGTCAAGCCCCCTGCACCAGGCGCGCTCTCCCTCGTACCCTACGCAGAACCAACGTGGCTCAGCCCTGGCTTCTACAGCCCGTATTACAACGACAACCACCGGCGCTTTCACAAAGCTGTACGGGCATTCTTTGCACAGGAACTATATCCCGAGGCCATTCGGTGCGAGGAGAATGGCAAGCGCATCTCTCAAGAAGTCGTGGATACGCTTAGGTGAGCTGTCATCACTCCTCGAGGAAAGGGATAGCGGCGTAATACAACTATATCGTCGTCCAGTAAGATGAATTTTCTGGCTATGCGTCTCGGTCCAGGCAAACACCTCAAAGGGCTCACACTCATGGGCGGACTAGTCAAACCAGAAGAATTCGACTACTTCCATGAGGTATCGTTGCGTCCTCTCTTCCTCTCATCACTGATTTCTCATGCCGAAATGCCCAGCTCATCCTCAACCTCGAACTCTCCCGCTTCGGAACCCGCGGTTTCGTAGACGGGCTGCTCAACGGTGGTGTCATTGGCCTCCCACCAATACTCAACTTTGGCTCTCTCGATATTCAAGCCAAATACACCCCCGATGTCTTTGCTGGGAAGAAATACGTTGCCCTCGCTATCACCGAAGCGTTCGCGGGAAGTGATGTAGCTGGTGTCCAGACGGTAGCAGTAAGAGACGGCGATGAGTGGGTGGTCACTGGGACTAAGAAGTACGTGGTCGTTTCGTGCTCTTGGTGGCGTCGGTGGGTCACTGATGCTTGGGGATCCGGATAGGTGGATAACGAATGGAACGTTCGCTGACTACTTTACGACGCTTTGCAAAACCGACGTACGTCCTTCCTTCCCCAGTCTCTGTTACACACATCACACCCCCTCCCCAACAGCAAGGTCTCCTAGTCCTCCTGATCCCCCGCTCCTCTGCCGTCTCCACAAAACCCGTCAAGACGTCCTACTCCGCCACTGCCGGAACAGCCTATGTGACCTTTGATAGTGCCCGCGTCCCTGTCTCCCACATGCTTGGAAAAGTAGGGCAAGGGTTACAGGTCATATTAAGTAATTTTAACCATGAGAGGTGGATGGTGGCTGCTACGAGTTTGGGAGCGCAGAGGTTGATTGTGGAAGAATGTTTGAAGTGAGTTCCTGACACTTTTTCGATGGTCCATTGTTCCTGGGTCGAAGTGAGAGGCGTTGGGATGTGCGTTCACTGACAATCTGTATACGCACAGGTGGACGAATCAACGTATAGCCTTCAAGAAACCACTACACTCCCAAGCTGTCATACGCGCCAAACTCGCACTTATGATCGAGCGCGTAGAGGCGTGTCAAGCATGGATGGAGAACATAACGCACCAGATGAATAATGTGCGTTCGTTGCTTTGTGGTTGTCCAGTGTTATGTTACTCATTATTTGTGGTTTGTCCATATGTCTCTGTAGATGAACTATGCAGAACAGTCGGACAAGTTGGCAGGGCCCATTGCACTTCTTAAAAAGTGCGTTTTGTTCGATTCGCTGTGCCCTAGGAGCTCTGATTCATTTGTTCATACCCACTTCATAGATTCATCTCCCGTGCAGGCCGCGAAACGGCCGAAGATGCGACGCAGATGTTTGGTGGGCGGGGTATTACAGTGGGAGGGATGGGAAAGATAATTGAGAACGTGCGTGTTACATATATGCTTATGATTACACACCCCTTGTCATCTCCCCTGTGCTCACCCTCTTGTCGTCATCCCTCTAACTGCCTGATCCACAGTACCATCGTACATCACCTTTCGACGCTATCCTCGCAGGTGCAGAAGACGTGCTCGGAGACCTTGGAGTTCGGCAGGCGATTCGCAAAATGCCCAAGGGCACGCGTCTATGAACGGCTGGGTGGGCCTGCAGTTTCGGTTTAGATGGGAGCCCACGTGGTTGGCACGCTATCTCATAGCTCAATGTACCTCTGATATTACTTTCAATTTCCCCTTCCAAGTACCTCAGGTGTGACCGATTTCAGTCCGTCGGGAAGTGTCATCATCATCAATTATCCGTGAAAATCCCACAAAGAGCCTGTGATCCGAGTCCATAAAAGTACACTCCTGCATGATAGATAGATAAGTACGGTAGCACCCACATAATTGTCTACACCACGAGTCCGGTAACGATACGTCGACACCGGCGAACCTGAGCAAACCACCCTTCACCCATCCCATCCCCATTACTCTCACCAAACCTCAACCACCCCTGCAACCAGCACAGCACCCATCAACCCCCACACCTCAACCCCCACTCCGCGCTTCGCACTTACACCTGCCCCTGTCGCCGGTTTAGCGCTACTCGAGCTACTAGATGGAGTTGCCGGAGCGCCCGTCAAACTAGGGAAGATGTCACTTCCCGTCGGAGCTGGAGATGCTGCACCGGAGCTGGAACCGCTTGGGGGTTGACCAGGCAGAGCGAGCTGGGGGAGGTCGAAGCCCATGTCTACGCACGACGTATATAGAGCTGGATGGTGGATAGAATGAGATCGGATGGCGTCATCTGGCGACTGGAGGGAACTCGTACCGTTAAGATTGTCCTGAGCTAACGTGTAATCCGTCGTATTCAGCGCGGTCCCGACGCATTCCAGACAGTTGTAGTATGCAGTCTCGAAGGTGGCGGTGCAGCATGCCTCCGTTGGGCATCCCTACGGGTGGTCGAGAGAAAGCCACATGCATTCAATTCATCAGTATTCGTCCGAGGGCAGGACGGATAGATCATGGGCATTCTTAGGGAACCGGATCTTGACGCCGACACGACGAGGTGAATAACACTCACAGCGCTGATTTCGTTAGTGACGGGAGTACACGTTGAGGTGCATTGCGAAGGCACGGTCGCGGGCCCACTTGACGTCTGCCTCTTTCTAAATCTTTCCCCCATAAATGCATTGGAGGCTCCCTGCCCCCGATGGGCGAGGAAAGGCTCGACGATTGCAGCGCTGACGC
>KN819325.1:299011-323545 GCA_000827475.1 Paxillus involutus ATCC 200175
AGAGCTGAATGGTGGATAGGATGAGATCGGATGGCGTCATCTGGCGACTGGAGGGAACTCGTACCGTTAAGATCGTCCTGAGCTAACGTGTAATCCGTCGTATTCAGCGCGGTCCCGACGCATTCCAGACAGTTGTAGTATGTAGTCTCGAAGGTGGCGGTGCAGCATGCCTCCGTTGGGCATCCCTATGGATGGTCGAGAGAAAGCCACATGCATTCAATTCATCAGTATTCGTCCGAGGGCAGGACGGATAGATCATGGGCGTTCTTAGGGAACCGAATCTTGACGCCGACACAACGAAACACTCACAGCGCTGATTTCGTTAGTGACGGGAGTACATGTTGAGGTGCATTGCGAAGGCAAGGTCGCGGGCCCACTTGACGTCTGCCTCTTTCTAAATCTTCCCCCCATAAATGCATTGGAGGCTCCCTGCCCCCGATGGGCGAGGAAAGGCTCGACGATTGCAGCTGCACACAATGTCGATACCATAGGAGCAGAGAAACGCATCGTGAAAGGGTTAGAGATCTTCAACAGGGAATACAGCAAGAAAAAGGAGATGTTAGGGCGACAGGCAAAGTCGTGGACGTGTCCTGGAAATGGGGCGTAATCCTTTCACAATGAAGACTTAAGCCCGTGCTGAGAACGGGGCGCTAAAGGTGGGCAGATAAGATGAGCCTAGGCTTGGGGAAGCCCTCCCACGAAAGCCGAGGTGTATAAAGGGTGCACCGATGAATCGCACCACCCAGGATGCAGAAATCAACGGGATGCCGAGTCGCCCTATGTCATGTGGAATAGACGAGGGAGGCTATGGTACTTGTGGGTGAAGGGGAGAGTTGAAGCAGTGTCGGAGGGCAGCACCGATTTCCTCATGCTTGGACGTTGAAGGCACGAATGATGGAATGGCTGCATAATTAGCTTTATCTCGTAAACCTACAATCCTGTGGATGACAGGACTTGAAGGCTGGCACGGTGTCATGTCAGAGGTTCATTGACGCTGAGAAATGGTCTTTTTGATTTGTTTCCAGCGGCTGCGCAGTCATGATTCTCTTGATGCCCAGAAGTCTGACAATTGGCGGTTGTCGACTCACGAGTGGTAAGATACGAAAGAAAGCCAGTAACGTTACAAGTAATTGTAGATCGTCCAGTGACTTGCCGGTTATATCCGTTCCGGCTCTATTTTGGTCTTCTGCAGCTTGCAAGTCACGTCGACTCTGACTTCGAGCCTTTGAATGCCCAACAAACACCAGCCAAGTTTCTTCCCCACAGCTGCCTTGGTTCGTATTGCTCCTCCATACTCATCCAAAAGCTAAACTCGTGGCACAGGACCATGCTGCAGCAGGAATCGGTGCGGGCGTCGTAGCTGTCCTCTGTATGCACCCGCTGGACCTCCTCAAAGTCAAGCTTCAAGTATCCACTGAGAAGCCCAAAGCCGGCATTGGTAAACAAATATGGACATCCCTACGAGATATCAAAGCAGAACAAGGCTGGAAAGGCCTCTATCGCGGCGTGGGACCCAACATCGCAGGCAATGCCTCCAGCTGGGGACTTTACTTTCTCTTGTACGTCGTCCTATCGCGTTTACGGCCTCGGTCTACCTCCGTATATGTTCTCGTGCTCACGGGCTACTTGGGTAGCTACAACATGCTCAAGAAACGCGCCTCCGGGGATGATCCAAACTTTCGCATGTCTCCCGGAGCATACCTTCTCTGTTCTGCACAAGCGAGTTCGCAATCCACTCGTCACTGGGTGATTCTCCAACATTACTGACCAAAGTTTTTCCTTTTCTTTGCTCAGGTGCTGTGACAGCTATCATGACCAATCCAATATGGGTCGTCAAAGTCCGCATGTTTACAACGCGTGCAGACGACCCGACATCATACAGGGGCTGTTGGCGTGCGTGCATCGTTTGCTGGATGACAATCTTCCTTCTCATAGGCTATTGCAATAGATGGACTTACATCGATATGGCGGACGGAGGGCATACGCGGCTTATGGAAAGGCACAGAACTAGCACTCGTCGGAGTCAGCAACGGCGCAATACAATTCATGGCCTACGAAGAGATGAAGCGGTGGGGTTTCGAGCAAAAACGCAAGCAATTTGCCAAGGCTGGGAAAACAATGGCTCCAGAGGATGATAAACTCGTACGTCCACACTCTTGGTTGAACGTTCACGATTTCACGCAGTCATCACATGCAGTCCAATACGGCGTATACCGTCATGTCAGGCGCGAGTAAGCTCTTTGCACTTGCGACTACGTACCCATACCAAGTGATTCGTTCGCGCATCCAAGTGCGTCCTTTTTCCTTTCTCCTTGGTTACATCTCTCACACTCCCACCCGGTACAGAATAACGCCACGGTACATCTATACCCTGATATCCCCACCACCATCAAACGTACGTGGAAGGGCGAAGGCATTCGAGGGTTTTACCGCGGCCTCGGAATAAACCTCGTGCGTGTTCTTCCCGGGACGTGTGTGACCTTTGTTGTGTATGAGAATCTGGCATGGTTGTTCCGGACGACAGCAGCAAGGCGCCAAGAAGGAAGTGGGTTGTCGTAGCTGAAGGCGTTCTCTGCGTATCGACATGTTTATGGGCTTTAGGAAAATTATCGTACTCATATCCATCTTATAGTAACAGCGCAGCATTCCCGACATTTCCGTGCATATTAATCACATAAATTATAGGACATAAATCTATAGATATACCATAGTACTTTACATGATGCATAACCACTTCCCAACTCCCTCATCGCAATAGTCCCACCGATCAGGATCTGCCAGGGAGCGTTCATCAGCAACATCACATGCAAAGCAGTCAAACGGACGGATTGGCCGGTCAAAATAACTATAACTTCAATTAAGCCTCATCGCACGGAACGCCAACTCCCCCGCCCATTTGCAAGCCTCCTCAAGACGAGGAAGCGAACAGAGTAAAGGAGAGACTGGAGCCACGAAGGACCCCCCATGCTCGATGCATTTTGCCTTCATCCCACCAGCGAACGAACCGAAAGACAAGGGGAAAAATGTCTACTCACATATAGCGATCATCGATCCAACAGATCAAATATCCAAAGCTTATCATAATCGATGTATCCGTCCTGCAAAAAGCAACAGGATGAGCGAATGCACGAACACCCGTGAAAAAGCCGCAGAGAAGAACGTCTCGCGTCAACCGGTCAAATAACTATAACCACACACTTCATCGCGCAGAAGCGCCTACTCCTGCGTCCGTATCTGCATACAGCCTCAAGACGAGCCTATATGCTGAACGAAGGAGAGACTGGACGGCGAAGTCCCTACGCTCTACAAAGTGTAAATTTTTAAAATATCATCATACCGATGGCGCAGATATAGTTTGATCTCAAATGAAGGAATTGTGCTTACCTGGGTGGAGGGCTAAAGCGCTGAGACCAAGCAGTCATCAAATGGTAGGCGCAAAGAAAATTCTTAAGTACGTAAATGTATTTGTGAATGTTGTGCAGGACCTTCCGATCCTAACAATCACAAACAACCGCCGCCTCCAAACGGAAGCTTCGCTGCCGCCCATTTCGTCTAAATAAAGTGCACTCCTGTACTTAGTAAGTCCTTTCACCTTTAGACCGAGAAAAAGTTAACCATCTCTACAGCGATCACCATGCTTCCAGCCCTCCGCGCACCAGTACATTCATCCTACCAAAGATCACTCACACTAACCACATCACGCGCGCATAATGCCCTCCTCAGCCCCCTTCTCCCTCAGAGTCCACAGCCTAACCTCCGCCCGGACCTACGCAACCGCAGACACATCTCGAAAACCCACCAACGACAAAATACCGCACACCCACGTCCGTATCATCGACCCCGAAACCTCGAAGCTCTCTGCAGCCCCGACTCGACTCACCGACCTCCTCGCATCACTCGACCTCAAAAAAGACCTCGTCGAACTCGCCACGTCATCCCCTGAGCCCATCGTTCGCATCGTAGACCGTAAAGAAGCGTTCGCAAGGTACAAGGAACTGAAGAAGGCGCTGAAGAAGGGGAACAAGAGTGGAGAGGCAGCGAAAGAGATTCAGCTGACTTGGGGTGTCGCCAAGGGAGATTTGGAACACAAATTGGCAAAGGCACGGACACAGATGGAGAAGGGCCATAGAGTCGCTGTCGTGCTCGCTCCGAAGAAGGGACAGACGTTACCCACGCCTAAAGAGATGCAGGCGCGCGCGCAGGAGGTCGAGGAGGCCCTACGGAATATTGGGAAAGAATGGAGAGAGCGGGAAGTCACCAGGACTATGACGATTATGTCTTTCCAGAAACACTCATCGTAACGCGTGATAGTACATACCCCTTCCTCGCACCCGGAATCATCACTCGTCATGGTATCTATGTAGTGATTTATCTCGCCTATTATACATCATTAGCATACTTTTTCATGTCCGCTGAACCACCCGTGTCTTCCTGCTTTGCTCTCGCCGTTTCCTTCTCCAGTGCCTCCACCTATGGCCCAGCTGCTTCCACTCCGAACGCTGAACTGGGAGCCCACGATCCTTGTGCGTCTGCAACGCATGCGGCAGGAATTTCTTCCTCGGCATCGGGAACGCAAGTGGCTGTTGATTCAGCACAGGCCTCCCAGGGCGATTGAACGACCCAAAAGCCCAGCTCCCGACGAACAGTCTCCTGAACGCCTCGGGAAGCTCATACCCGGCACCCAACATCTCTTGAACGACTCTCTTCAAGAACGGATTCCATTTCCGGGGCACAGTTCCCCGTCTTGAATACCGTACCATCGCTTTTCCTTCCTTATGCCGCCAATGCGCCCGCCCCGTCTTCGCAGCGCGTCTGACCATGCCAGGCTGCCGTCCAAACATGGCAAGTGCAGCGTTGAAGAACCGAGCGTCTGGCTGTAGCTGGTAAACTTGAGGTTGGGAGGATGGGATGAGTCGCGTCAGGCTGTCGTAGACGTCCTTGGCAGCGCGGAACATCGAGCGATAGAGCACCGTACCCATACGTAGTCCGAGTGTCCTCCTCGATCGGTGTCTCCTTGCTATAGCGTCCTTCGCAAGCACGTAATATGCCCACCCTTTCACCCTCTCTTTACCATGCGGTGTCTTTGGTTGCCATTTCCCGCTCCCACTATTACGCGGATTCGGGGCATCTTGTAAGCCGGCGCGCACCCGAAGACCTTTCCGAGCTTCCATCGCATAGAGTTGCATCATAATCGTGTACGCGTGCACGGGGAGACACCACCCTTGAACGATTTCAGGACCCTGTTCGCCGCGCTTCACCCAGCTCGCTTTCTCCGCTTGCTTAGCGAGGAGCCAGACACGTTCAGCGAGGCCTGTCTTGCCAGCTTTGCAAAGCGCATTCAAGACGCTGGTGAAGAACCATGGTCCGAGAGAGATTGAGCGGTGGAGTCGCTCCTGCCTAGCGCGGTGCGCCATGACTGCGCGTTCATGTGCACTGGGTGGGTTGTCGCCCCAGGCAGGGTGGTCGACGATGGACAGCTCAGGGAGGACGTGGAACAGGATGGATGCAACTACGTGAGGATTTCCTGTCGAGGTGAGGTGTGTGACGTAAGACGTCAATGTGAACACGTCTGCTGCGATGCAGGAGGATCTAGGGGACACTGAGAGAATGTTGGAAAGTTTAGGAGTGACCGAGCCACGGTTGGAGAGGTGAGCCGGAGGGTCTGATTGCACCATGATACCATGTCGTTTGTTCTCCTTCAGCTTTCGCAGCTCTTCAAGGGCAAAGGTAACCATGTCGTTCCGCCTCAGAAGCGTGCCAGATCGCACAAAGATATTGTACGTGGTAATGTCAGGCTTGAGGCCAGGTCGTCGGACGTGCTCCATGTGATGCATAATATTCTGCGCAAGTGACACGGAGAGACGGTGGCGAAGGGCATAATGCACGAGAGTATTGTAGGTCTCCCGTGAGAGCGTTGGCATCGCGTGTGATACTGACACCTGTTTTCCCGTGTGGTTGTCTGGTGGATCTTTGCCCTTCTTCCATGGAAGGCGGTTTGTGAGGCGGAAGATGACATGGTGGAAATACCGATGCGCATTCGTCCATCGCTCTCTGCCATCTTCTATGACAGTAACTTTATCCGGGACCTTGGGACATGAGTAGAGCGCCCGCAGCAGGCAAGATATATCCGTAAAGGGCAGTGATCGATTATGAATGAGTCCAGCAAGATTGGCTAGTGCCTGTAGTGCCTCGGCCCTTCTCGCCTCACCCTCCTCAGACCCAGAGTCGTAACTGAGTTCCTCCTCGCATCGACAGACTATTGCCTTCAATAGTCGGTTCGGAGGTATTCTCGAACGGAGGAGATCTTGCCAACGATCAAGCAGCTTTGGACACGCAGTTCCCTGGCATACCTCCTGCTCCGTTATTTTCGCTTTGATCTCCTGTGCCTTCTGCCCCCTAATCTCGAAATCCTTGACTAGAAGAACGAAAAGCAACGACCCCATGATAATCTCGCCCTGCATTAAACAGAAGCTAACCAGAGTCTCAAAGGCGCGATCTGAGCATCGCTGATTGTTTCCACGCGCTCTGAGGAGCAGGGTCAGCGCAAAGCGGAGGCCGTCATCTTTAACCGCCTCTGGGTTGATAGGAACATGATCGACGAGGCGATAAGCGGGGCGGAACATGGATACACTTTTTTCTTTGAGCGCGGTGAAGACTGTCGGAGGAGCCTGCAAGAGCGCTTCTGTCACCTTGAGGAAAGTAGCCTCGCGGAGTTGGATACCGTTCCTCATCAGTATATGCGCGGTCTCATAGGCTTTGAGTGGAGACTCCTTCCGGATCATGTGGTGCAATAGAGCATGGGCGGCAAGCCTCGGTGAAATAGGTTTATCGAAAGTGATAGGAACGAACTCGAAGTTAGGCAGGAAAGGCAGCTTGAGGGGTTCGGGTCTGGGAGCGTTCGGGTGTTTGGAGAGCCGCAGGGAGTTGATGATATAGTGGGCATCGCGGAAAGCACCGCTGTTGCAGAGCTGGCGAACGGCGTTGGCAGCAGTGATAGCAAGACGTGCTGAGGAGAGAGGAGATTGTACGGGCGGTGCGGGAGGAGGATGAAAGAAGTTGTATTCCGGAGCATGCAACGACTTGGGTGCTTGGGAGGCCTCAGTTGGTTGGAGAGTCTCTAGGGGCCGTGGTGGGTGTGATGTTAGAGCAGGCAGAGATGCATGGGGAAGGTGTGGTGGCCGAGAAGCAGCTTCTTCGTAAATTGGCTCCTCCGTTTGAGAATGTCTATGCTTTAAAGATGCCAGAGGAGACGAACGTATAGAACAGGAAGAGAAAATAGACCGTCTAGCGAGTGCGGTTACTGAATGCGAAGAGGGGGGCAGAGAACGATAAATCCTAGTCTGACTGAGTACGCCACGAGCTGCTCTTGACGCGGCCCATTGCATGTGTCTCGCATGCCTTCGCACAGGGTCATCAACTTTTCGAGGTCGACGGTTCGAGGAAGAGACTTACCAGCCTGGTCCAGCAGCGAACAGGATCTGGCACTTTCTTGTGCTCTCTGTGGGTTACTGTGTATGTTGCAGAGAGAAATGTATCTGGCTGAAGATTATAGCCAGATGGTGTGCACTGTGCACAACTACAACACCTTGTAGCCCGGGTGTCACTGTCGGGCGTCGCAGTCCAAAAGCCGACTCATCGAAAAAGGCAACTCACCGCTGTCACGTGACAAGTAAACCTCTCCCTGAACTCAGAAGTTGCGGTTTGACCAGTGCACCGAGTGCCGTGTGACAAGCACCGGAGAAAAACAAACCATGAGCAACGACAGATATCACAGAGGTGGGGGCGGTCACAAGCGACGACACAACAAAGACAGAGGTGAGGTCTTACCACCATAAAAAACCAACACAGGAACTTCCTTCGAATGAATCCCAATCACACAGAGGAACATGACTACCATGACCGCCGTCGCGAAATATATGACACCCCCGAGCAAATTATCAAAAACACCATCATCAAGATGGGCGAAGTCGTAAGTTGTACCGTGTGGTCTTCATCGCGTAGTGCTGACGCGCGGACCATTGACAGGACCCCGCCCAGGAAGTACCGCGAGTCGCCAAGCAGATCCGCGGCGGACCCATTATAGTTCCCGCCATATCAGAAGGCATACGCCTGGGGTGGGTGCACATAATCTGGTTTGAGGGGCTTGTGCACTGCTAACTGAACACAGCGTCACCCAGCAACCTTACAAAACACCGTACTATGCAGCACTCCTTCGCTTGCTGCATGACCCAGCACCATCACAAATCGAGACCTCAACATCTTCATCCGCACCTTCCCTCGGCAAACAAGTCCTCGAAGACTTCTGGAAGAGCTTCCAAGGCTACCTTGACAAGCTGGCCTGGCGTGACATACGTCTCTGCGTAAGTTCAAACAAAGAACCAGCATCCCCCTCTAAACCGCACAACAGATACACTTTTTCGCTCATCTGATGGTGGCGCAAGTCATCTCTATCGAGTCTATGTCCGCACTTCTCCAATCATTTGCAACCGTCCTTGACGAGTTTGGTGTGTCGTACGGACGGGGAAAAAATGCTGCGCTATGTGCCATTGAAGGTTTATTGATCGTACGTACTTCCCTTTCCCTCCCTTATGCATAACACCCTCCCTACCGCTGTCTCTTAGGCCGGAGCAGTCATCAAGAAGAGCTCATCACCGAATACAGGCGAGATTATCAAAGCAATCCAGTCCTTCAATGAATCCATCACCTCCTCCAAACTTCTTGTCCAGCCCATGGTGTCTCTCCACTCCGACTCTCCGGTTCTCGAAAATGCAGACGAGGTGTGCATTCCACCAAGTCTCTTTTCCTTATATCTAGCTTATACTTGGGTGAACCACAGCTTCTTGACAACGGGCTCACAGTACTTAAAGCTCTCGAAGAGTCTGACTTCTTGGACGCGTGGAGCAATGTCCCCCAGCCATATCTCGACTACCCAGATCTTGACCCAATTGTCTCTTCACCTTTTGAGCTGCCTTCTATCCTGGTGCCACCCGAAGTCATCGAACTCGATGGCCTCGCGACCGACGCAGGTGAAGACGCTCAAGTGAAGAAAGAAGACTGGCCCGAGTACTTCTTCTACCTCTTTGATAACACTGTGAGTTTTCTCTTCCCAGTATCCATAACGAGGATCTCTCTTACTCGTATCTTGCAGGTGACTCCAGAGCCTGCGAGCATGTCTGGATTCCTCATTCGCTCCAGCGTTCGCGATATCATTGATATATTTGAGGTTAACCGAAAGGAATGTGCAAGACTTTTGCTCGAGTACCCTAAGTGGTGTGTGCCCGGCACGTTCAAGCCCAGATCAGGAGCACCCCCTACTGAGGAAGACCCGAACGCTAAAAACTGGCAGCTCGAAAGCGCTGTTATCGAGGTAATCTTCATTCGTCTTTCAACAATCCTCACCCGCTCACCTTCCCCATCAGACAATCCTCGGCACCCTCTTCCTGTTCCCCGAACCACCACACAAAGCAGTGTACTACATTGCACTCATCACCGAGCTCTGTAAACTCTCTCCATCTACTGTCGGTCCTGCTGTCGGCAAGTCTATCAGGAAGTTGTACGTCTTGCTTGGAAACGGCCTGGACGTCGAGATTTCCCGTCGATTCGCGGAGTGGTTCGCTGTGCATATGAGTAACTTTGGGTTTCAGTGGGTGTGGAAAGAATGGTAGGTTCTTGTCCACCTCTACCGAAGGCAAATCGCGTATTCGTTGAACACTGCTGACGTACCGCTTCTGCTGAACAGGGTCCCAGATCTTGCCCTTGTGGTAGATCATCCGAAGCGCACGTTCGTGCGCCGAGCCATCGTGTTTGAGGTGCGGTTATCATACCATGATCGGATCCTCAAGACTCTTCCCGATCCGATGCAAATCGATGCAAACGTGATCGACAACCAAGCCCCCGGGCCTGAATTCGAGTACGAAGATCCCAGTAAGTTCTCCTACTTATATCTGCCATCTCCTCTACTCACCTGCAACCCACAGCGAATCCTTACCACGACGTTGCCCAATCCATCCTTAGTCTCCTCCGCGGCCGTTCCCGCGTGGACGAAGTCATCTCACACATCGACACTCTCAGAATCTCCCTGGAATCCTCCTCCATACCGCTCCCACGCCCACATACGTCCGTTGACGCCCTCATTCGCTCTCTATCCGTCCAATGCCTGCTCTCCATCGGTTCTCGCTCCTTTTCCCATCTTCTTAACGCCGTTGAGCGATATCTGCCTCTTCTCCGCGGCCTGGCCAACCCCAATCCGGCACATGGGGGAGGAGACGAGATAGAAGCGAAAAGAAACATCCTTGACGCTGCAGCTATCTTTTGGCGGAGGAACCAACAAATGGTAGGAATCGTGTTTGATAAATTGATGCAGTACCAGATCGTCGATCCTACGGACGTCGTGGCGTGGACGTTTGGAAATGCGGGGATGCTTGATGGAACAGCCAGTGACCCTGAGAAGCCAGCTTGTATTGGTGCATTTGAGTGGGATTTGATCAAGGGGGCCTTGGATAAGGCGAATGGCAGAGTTATGGTCGCGAGGAGGAAAGTGGCGGCGCTGAGGAAGGAGCAGGATGACAGCATTGCACGCGCAAAGGCGAGCGGAGGTGCGGATGTGGCGAGCATGGAGGTGGACGCGGATGTGAAGCCGATCAAGCAAGGTATGGCAAGACCGATGGATATTCTTACGAGCGCACGGTCGGCTCACTGACAGAATCTATCTACTCAGATGACCCAGCAGCTGAGAGTCCCCAACTGAAAACTGCTTTGAAGGCGTTCACAAGCCTCACTCGCGAACAAAAATATGCACTCTCGCGAACTATTGAATGCTTTGTGTCGTGTCTCGCTCTCTCACCCAGTGACCCGTATCACAACCCGTATGGACAGAGTGTCACCACAGAACAAGCCTGGGAGAAACGTTCGATATGGTCTGACGACGAGTGGAAGACCTGGGAGACCTGGGGGTGGTATAGGCACTTTTGCAGGATGGTCAGTCGTCCTCTCCCCCTCCTATCAACATTAAGACCTATGCTAACTTCATTCTAAAGTATGCGCCGTACCTTCGCAACTACGCAACTACGCTCAGCACAGTTGGTTTCGCTAGGATTCAAGACTCTATGGATCCCGCTGCTGAGCTGATGAAGAAGACGTGGGATATTGCAACAGGCCAGGAGGCTTAGCGCCTAGTGTAAAGGACCTTGATTCGTTCATCTCGATCGTTCGTGTTATGTATGGTTCCATGACAGCTTTGTGCGTTTGTCTAAATATTTAACGCAGTGTCCCCCGTTAACCTATATATAAATGCGAGCCCCAGAGTCCCTAGTATAATGCCACCAGCGACTAGATCTTCCTGTTCAATAGCATATGTCAATGAACGATAAATATGACATTGTAATCATTGTAATGTCGGAATTCATCTTCACCTGCGACCAGTGCACCGCGAGTGCAATTAATATATACGTACTTGTATGTACATCCCCATTAATCCTTCTTATCCTTGGCTTGCTCAACTCCCTTCGCTCGACTACCAGTCGAGTACCCGATAGTCCCAAGGAACACCAACGCTGCTCCAGCCCACATCTTCGCATTCCCCTGTCCGCCATACACCGCGACGCTAAGGAAGAGCGACACCGCTTTACGCACGCTTAAGATGAGCGTCACAGTGAGCGAGGTTACCCGCCCTGTGAGTCTGTTGACGCCGACAACGCAGAACAGCTGAGTGGCAGTGTTCAAGAGAAGGTAAAAGAGCATCGAGGGCAAGGGGAGAGAAAAGTTATCAAGACCCTTCGAGAACCATTTCTCGACGAGCGGGCTGGAAGAGAGGGAGATGGGTGGACTGGCACTCATCCGCACGAACTCCGTCGTTATGCTGTCCTTCGAGAAGTAAAACAGCGGGAGCGCGAGAGAGTGGATGTAGAACATGCTTTCTTGCCAGGATGGCTGTGCGAGTGGGTCAGACGCAGCCTGGGCCTCGGTAGGCTTGAAATATCGCGCAAAGACCCAGTCTTGTATGAGCCCGAGGAAGCCGGAGAGTAGGAGGGCGAGACTGAGGATGGATATTCCTTGTGCGTAGAGGGAGACGTCTGTTGTTTGTAGGCTCGATGCTCGGGATTTGGATTTGGAGGCGGAGAGGGTAGTTAGGACAATGCCTATCGTGACTACGAGGACGGATATAACTTGTCTAGGGGTATATCTGAGGAAAATCCCATTCAGTAATCGCCGAGAGTGAACAGTGGACCTTTACGCACCGTCTCTTTACGAACAGCCAGCCAAGAGCCATGTTGATAATCATGCCACCGCTCCGGAAGATGATGTGCACTGACATAGGTATATCATACGCGAATGCAGCATTGTTAAGGGTGGATAGTGCGAAGAAGAGCGCGACCTGGATAATATAGGGCAAGAAGGGAACTCTGCGCTTTCTCAGCCGGGGAAGCCATGTCGTCCGAGTAAGTATGATTGGGTGGGGCCCTTCATGACCACCGTTCGCCTTCCCGGTCGAATCCGTGAGTCCATTCGTCTTGATGGCCTTGACTGGGATTAAAAAGGTGAATTGGCTCGGCAGTGCATACAGGAAGACTATGAAGAACTGAAAACAGGTGACAAGGGCACCGGAATGAGGGTTCTCGGACGTGATTCGCTCTAACGTGATTGCATTACTATGACAGGACAGTCTTCAGAAAAAGAAACCCCCTGTTCTTTGAAAAAACCGCACCTGCAACAACCACCAAACACCAAGGAAAGAGTGGTGATCCAATCGGACAAGGACAGCATCTGAAAACAAAGGAAGAAAAGAGCGCACTGAGGCGCACTACCTCTTGCCTGGTGTCCTGCCTGGTGAAACGGATGAACACGAGAACCGGAATGGGATATTAGGCTACAACATATACAAGAGGCGGCGGGCCACACAAGTGAAGACACGTCAACCAAACTGACTCGACATTCCGGTTTTCAAAATGGTAACCGTACCTAGCTTGAACGCATTCCAGATTGACTCAGAGAAAGCGTCAAGCATTTGGCATCCGATGATCCAAGGACCTCGAAGGCAAGTCTGAAACTGACCAGCAGACTAACTAATGCTGGGCCCATGGTCTCACTACTAGTCCGACTTGAAATCAGTGGGGATAAAAAGCGACACTTGGTGGTTGAAATGATTTATTTCCCTCTCCTCCTTCACCTGAGCTGTACTGCAGCAAAAGCAAAGTGCAAATACATCGCACGCATTTACACTCTGGTGCGGACAAACACTGTGTTGATTTTTCAGTCTCGTGACCTCGGCGCGTCGCGCTGTATTTATTGTTTGTCCCGTGTTCCAGCACCTTTATAAACGGCGGCGCAATCAACCCTCCATCACTTATTCTTTCCCTTGCTTCATTTTCACCGTAGACGCCCCTCGCCGGGCCATCAACGACAATCTCTATCAAGTCACTCCCTTTAAAAATGTCCGTCGACCGTCGTCATCCCGCGTCCCTCCTTCCGAGGTCCCTTCACAACCCTGATTTCCTTGACCTGGTGACGCACCAGAAGGTCTCAATGGAAATGGTTACATATATCGCTCTTCAGGCAGCGCAGGTTATCATGGTTGATGACCAACCTGCCGCCGAAGCCGCCGTCTTGCCTACCCCTCCTCATACCCCCCATAAGACGGCGTCGTCGGACAAGCACGCCCAGGACGTCGCCCCGCCCTCTCCGCAGCTGCCTAGTCTGGAGAGCTTCATCATTCATCTGATCACAAAGTCGAACGTGCAGGTGCCCACATTACTGACTACCCTCATTTATCTCCATCGCTTGCGTTCAAAGCTACCCGTTATGGCCAAGGGTAAGTGTATTCTGTTCTCAACCACCACTTGCTCTGACGTCATGTTCGTCAGGTATGCCTTGCACACGCCACCGTGTCTTCCTGGCGACTCTCATAGTGGCGGCCAAGTACCTCAATGACTCGTCTCCCAAGAACAAGCACTGGGCGGCATATGGGTCGCTTTTCGATCTCGCCGAGGTCAACCTCATGGAGAAGCAACTTCTCTTCCTATTGGACTACGACCTTCGGTTCGATGAGCAAGAAGCGATCAAACACTTCGCACCTTTCATGCCTAGCAGGTTACACGATCTTGCTGCCCCTCAACAGCAAGAAGCGAGAGCCGCCGCTGTCGAGAAGGTCTCCAAGGCCGGAAAGGCAAGGGCTCAAGCCCAGATGCCGCCGACTCCTCCTTACGACAATGGACCTCACCTGCCAGTGTCGACGAGTTCCTCGATAGTGTCAACGGTCCGGGGTCTCGCAAAGCGTATGTCCAGTAACCGCTTGAGTGCGCTCCACAACGCTGCGAGTCGTCAACCTCCACCGCCCATTGCGCCATCCCCACTGTCAAGTAGCCACAGTTCCGATAGCCTGAGTGCGACCGACTCCGAGATGGATTCCTTGACGGAAGACACGGGCTCATCATTCGACTCCGTCAGTGGCTCAGAGGACGAAACCGATGACGAGAAGAAAGCCCTGTTCAAGAAGCGCTTTGTTCTTCGACCTGTCCCAGTTCACGTCTACCGCGAGGGCAGGAAAGTGTCCGACACTTTGTCCATCATGTCGGCGGCGACCATAAAGCCAGGAGATCAGTCCTCCCCGACAAGTCAAGAGAACTGTAGCCCTGTCATTCCGGGGTCGTCTTCGATCAGAGTAGTTCATCGTCACGGCGGTGGCGTCCCCGGGAAACGTGCAAGCTCGTATATGTACGGGACAGCAGGTTCGCAGCCCAAGCCATTGGATATCGCAGGGGGTTCTGTACGGATCAAGGAGAGCGTCAGCATGTCCGCGAACGGGTTCCTGAGCCGTATGTGGAGCGCGGCGACGAAAATTCAAGACAAGGAGAAGAGCGGTGATTCCGCGCTTCCTGTTCAACCCACGAAAGCATCCATTGCTCCTCCTGCCGTGAGCATCGTCGAACCCGCAGAACACCACCCTCAGGGCCATGGTTCGAGCGCTTTCCGACGGCTGGTCCACTCGAGGTCGGGGATATTTCGAGCAGCGGGAAACCAGAATACCCTTGAAGTCTGATGACCTTTTTCACTGGGAACGTGGGGACGACCGTGGATCGACTGGACATCGAAATCTCGCTTCTATCGCAAAATGGCATCTTCCTCTCTTTTTTAACATCGGATGATCTTTTTCTTCTCACATCTCTATCTCACACTCAGTGTGCTAGCGGACACTCATGGACATGGACTCATCAACCAAATTCTGTTGGCGAAGAGAGACCTATAAAACCCTTGGTGGTGCGTTTCACATGGACACCCAAACCGCTGTAGCCGTACTGTACACACATAGTCTATCTCCCACTCGTTCTGTATTGGACAATGTATCATACCCCTCGTTTTTACACGTCTCAATTATCATTTATGCAATTGCAATGCCTTGAATGGATATGCAGGGTGTACGTCTTTATGGCGATGAAGAAAGAACTCGTATGAACCCCCTCCCCGCTTTCTACATATAGCTAAGCTTTCTCATTTCTAACCCCTAGACCCACGAATATGAAACCATTACAGAAGTTTGACATAAGACGCAGGGAATAGCCCCTCTCTTCCTAGTCCCTCTATCTGTCCCGTCCACCTGAAGAGAAGTCACGCGTTAGACGGAGAACATAACATCGGTGGCCAGGAGCTGCACTCAAAGCTTACCAATCGTCTGAAGACTTTGCCGTGACCCACACCCTACTACCAGCCTCGATCGCCAGATCACCAGGGTCCTGTAAGGTCCAACGCCGATCAGCGATCGCCCGACGACCGACCGACCAGCCCCATCACATGCACGCACCTCGCTAGTATACTGATACAACACCTCAGCCCACTCTCCTTGTGGTTCCTCAGGCTCAGGCTCCGGTGCCAACTGGCGTCTCGGGAGCACCGGGGCAGGAGACGCCGTGCCGCTGCTCACCGAGGTCGCCCGTCGTACAGGCGGAGGTGCAAAGTTATTCTTGGGGGGTGCGAATGCGGGGGGGACGGATGCCATTGGTGTGGTTGGCGTCTGTTTGAACGCGGAGAAGACGCTGGTCTGTTGTGTTGCAATTCATCACCGTCGTCGTTGTCAGCGCACCCCGCCCGGGACGAAGGGGGTCACAGCGTACCTTTTTAGTGATCAGTTTGTCGATCTCTGCTCCGGGGATCCCCATGCGTTCTTGGGAACTCGTGCTAAGCGGAGCGCTCGGCGTTCGGCGTGGTAGCGTTGGTAGTTCCGTTTGTGATGTACCAGCACCGTGACTGGCGCCTCCGCCTGAAAAGGACAACGAAGCAGCGGCAACACGGCCTACCGCATTGCTGAGCTGAGCGTTGTTAGCCTAGAGAAAATCATGTCGACCGTCAACATCGCCATCTCATCACACCATCCGCCGGCACCGTGTCCCCTCACACACCACACAAAGCCATGGTGACGGGCAACACCGGGATGGGAAAAGGGAAAGGAAAACATTACCACAGTAGAAGCATATGGATTGTTCGATCTCGCAGCCCCATGCGTCACTCCAGCAGACACGAGCCTAGACGTCGCCTCTGGATTCGCAGCGAGCGCTCGATGGACCGCAGACGCTGCTGCCCCCGTCGATATAACACCAGCACTCGAACCGCCCTCGCCATTCCCGTTCCCGAACAGCTCTGGTCTTGCTTGGAAGTATCTGTGCAGTCACGGTGCGCATGGATCAGAACCAGGATTAGCATCGTTGAGCCCCGTGATGATTGATGACGAGCCCCTTACTCGTCCAACAGCCCGAAAAAGGCTTCCTTCTCTTGCCCCGAAAGTCTCGTAAACACCATGTTGTGGCTTCACAAACGCTCGAGGTGGAATATCTTGGGCAAGAAGATGAAATGAGACTTCTCAGTTGACACGAGCGTCAATCAACGTTTCAGCCATCATCCACAGTTACGATGGTTGCTTGTAATAAACATGTTTTCAGCTGAAGTCTTTCTACAGAATACAGACAAGCCTAATTTGTACGACTGATCAACTATATAACGCGGAGCGATATGGACCAGTTCAACGTGCGTCGTGAATGTATAGTACCGTGACGGGAAGAAAGAGGAGAAAAGCGTTCCGAAGTAACCCCCTCGAGCCAAAGACCATCGTCGCAACAAGTACTGAAAGATGTGACTCAAACAGTGTAATCATGCATGGACAACAAACATATGGCGGCATGGAAAAGAAAACACGATAAGATAAGCACTGCAGGGGCGATAATGATCATCATCACAGAGTTGTGAAGGAAGGGGAACAGATAACATGAAAACAGCACGCAGCATCCGCGTCCAAAGAGGAAAACGAAATCGAATAGGATTATTAACCGGTGTAGTTAAATATGTCGTACTCCCCAGGAGCAGCACCCAAGTGGTCCCCGACGGGGCTCATGTTTTGAGGTAATGGCGCGCCGGTCATATGTGGTGGACGACCCAGGTCAGGTTGCGCGTGCTGTTGGCCCATCGACTGCCCGTATGGATAGCTCCCTACCATGCCCTGTTGGTGTTGCTGCCAGTTCTGATTCGAAGGCGACGGTGCCGCATTGTAGAACCCACCCCCAGCACCAGCGCTGTTAGGGGGAGTCATAGAGTAGCCATTGACCTGCGCGCCAACCATTCCCATCTGTTGCATCGGCTGTTGACCACTCTGCGGCCAGTTGGGATTTTGAGCTTGAGGGTTGAATAGCATGTTAGCATGCGCATACTGCATCATCGCCTGTGAGAGATCATTGGACTGCATCTGAGGTTGTTGAGAAAGCCTCGATGGGGCACGCGGTGTCATCGGCGAATGTACATTATCGGAGGGCGAACGTGCACTCCGCGCAATACCAGGTATCGTCGAATTGGAACGGAGAGCTGGGAACTGATCACCTGCCGGCGACGACATTGGCGAGCCACCAACGCTGCTTCCGGGCTGCGACGGCCCTGCTTGCGCCACGTGTTGCGCCATCGCATACGCTTGCTGTTGGTTCAACATTTTTGGAGCCGCGTTCATGTTCCCGTTCGTGTTCCGCATTTGCTGCTGCATGAGCATGAGGTGTCGTTGCTGGTTCGCATTCATGCTGTTGGCCATACCCCCGGGCATCTGTGGTGTGAAATTCGACCCTGCCATACGTGGATCCATTCCCTGGTTGGCCTGACCCTGGTGAAAGGGATACATGCCATTTTGAGGGGATTGGGAGGGCATTTGTTGCGGTTGGGACATCACGGGTAATTGTTGTGCGAGGGGGGATACTGGGCTTGGGCCACCGCCTCCACCCAAAGCACCATTCGGTATTGCAGGGTTCGGTGTCATGGCAGTCATATTGGGATTGCGGTGTGGAGTGGCCGTCTGTTGGTTTTGTTGCTGTTGCGGCGGTCGCTGCTGCAGATTATGCTGAGTATCCAGGTCAGTCACGAATTGCAGAGCTCTTCGGGGTCTAAATACCTGGATGCTTTGAAGTTTCTGCATTTGTTGTTGTAGAGGAAGGGACGTGAAATGCGGTATTTGGCTAATTATGTGCTGCATCAACGGATGACTTGTATCCCGCAAGATCGCCATAAGTTGCTGTGCCTGTGGTGCAAGCGCTGACAGAGGGTTTGGCTGTCCCGCGGGAGGGCCACCGACACCTTGTGGCGTTTGCGGGGACGTTGAAGTAGGCGACATATGCCGAGCGGCTTGCATTTGTTGCACTTGTTGCATCTGTGTAGCTTGCCGTAACTGTTGTTCCCTAGCCTGCTGAATCTGGATATCCCGAGCACGTGCGCGTGTGCTGGCCGCTATCGAAGCTTCTGATGCGCCAAATGGCAGAGACGGCGTCCCCGACGGCGGAGGCATGGCAGGACTTGGTACACGCGGGCTCTGCGGTGCACCAGATACAGAAAGATTCGACGCATTTGGAGCGGGGAAGGTACCTTGGGGGTTGGTGTGAGTTCCAGCGCCCGATATTGATATCGAAGGAACGGTGTGCGTCTGTGGTTTGTTGTCGCCAATGTCACGTCTTTTACTCGCGAGGTCTGGAAGATCGTCCAGTCTATTTCGCTTCAGATTGCCGTTCGTCATCCCAGAGGGGGCAGAGGGTGATGGGTGATGGGGAGTGCTCATCAGCTGTCTCCGTGCGATGTCCTTTGCAAATGAAGTTGACAAGTCGGCGTAGAGACGATGTATTCGGTCCATGGTGGCAAATTCAACGGCTGTTGGTGGCTCCATGATTGGAAGGGCCAGGTTAGCGTTCTGAAATGGCATGTCAAAAGACAGAACTCGGGTTTCGACAGAGATTTGCATACATTGTGCCGTTGATCCGCGGCTGCAGCCAGCCAGGTTAGGTTAGACTGCAGTCGTGTTGCGTACCTGTAAGAAAAGTTTAGGATGTCACTGCAAGCTTTTCCGGGAAACGCAACGCACTGTTGAAATCGCGACTCTGACACTGGGACATTACGATGTTGAAACTCCAGGCAGACCCTAGGTCAAGGGACGCAAAAGGGTTTATCAGGTAACGTGACGACAAAACATAAGGCGAAAGCGCACTTGAAAAGCTCGGCGTTGAGTTCGAGAATTCGGAGAACCTTTGAATCACCCTGAGGATGGCCCGAGATAGGACCAGATGTTGGAGGGGGACGCAGTGGTGTGACGGAAAAGTCGGCTGAGGGTGTCCTTGAATGCGAGGGCCCCGCGGAGGGAGTGACGTTGGGTCTAGCGGAGAAAGGATCCGAAGGATGGTTCCGGAGTGCCGCAGAGGTCGAGGGTTGTCTGACCGGGGAGTTACTATCTGGTCGTGAAGGGGATGACGTGCCATTTATGTGAACGGTTCTCTGTGCCTGGACACCACCTCTGTCCATAGAACCTTTCCTCTCCTCCTGGCTGGTGGATACATTTGACAGCTCCTCGTCCTCTTCTTCCTTCCCGTCTTCCGGACCGTCGTCCAGGTCTGGTGCTGGGGACAGGTCAGTTAGAGGTGTCAATGCAACATCGACGGCAGCGTCGCCATCTGGTTTGTCGGTCGCCGCAGGGTCGTCGTGGGCCTGAGGGAGTGGGCGAGGAGAGTTCTTTGGGTCGGGTTGGGGTGAACTCGTCTCTGGGGCTGGAGACAGGGAGGAGCTCTTGTCGTCGTGCAAGTCGAGAGGGTGTTGCTGTGGAGAGGGGGGCCGGTCCTTTGGCTGCTGGAGGTCTTGGTGTATGTCGGGGATGGAGTCGAGGGGAAGGGGCTGCTGTGAGAGGATGTTGTCCTGCAGCGAGTCGTGCAAGGGGTCGTGAAAGAAGGAGTTGTTGTCGGTGTGGTGAGGGATGTCGTCCCAGGAGAAGTGGGAGGAGGGATGATCGTCGGGTAAGATTAGATTTGACTTTTGGGATTGGTCAAGTTCATGGTGACTCCGATCGAGATGGATCATGTCCGTCACAGCCGGGAGACGGGAGAAAAGGGTTGTCGGGGAGGTTGGCAGGTAAGGTGGATAAGTTGCCGGGAAAGCGGGGTAAATTTGAAAATAAAACGGGAGAAATTGAATTCGAGAGGATGTCAGGATAATTAAGCAGCAGCCTGGTCGCAATGGCACCAAAGTTAGCAGCTAGTTAGCAGATATTGTTATGTTGCGTGTAACCCCAGGTCTGTCGACATCAAAAACGTTGCTCTACAGTCAAACCTCACCCCCGTGTGACTTTTGTTCCTGTTTCCGGTACCAGTAGTAGCCACAACATCCTCGACAGAATACACCGTCAGTCCGTAGTACTTGAACATATGGCTGTATCCTAGTAGGAGAAATGCATCGAGTGAAAATAAACGACACCCCTTGCGCCGGATATTTTGATTTGTCGTCGAATAGCCTGTCGGATGTGTACGCAATCTGGAATGGTTGAATCGAAACAATCAATTCCCGTGTTCGATCGCCTTCCTGTACTAATTCTCATCTTCGTTGGTTCCACGATCTTGACTCATACCTTCAAGTCTCAACACCATCCCCGTCCTATCCCCCATCCTCCAGCCGTCGTCCCACCGTCTGAACACCATTTGCGTCAACAAGAACGAGGATAATGGAAGTCGTGGAGTAAAGAGCAAGGCCAGAATCACCACCTCATTTCGTAACCTTTCACCACACGCTAGCTCTTATTCCATCTCCTGGCCAGGCCCCTCGGAGCTTCGCTTTTAGTATACAGGTAGCTTGGCGCGTTCATGTGCTGTCTGTCCCCTAATATCATAGATAGCGACGCCTGTCCGCGCTTATTACTCTTTCGGATAAATATACTTTTGACATCTTGAACTATGTATGGTTCAAGCCTACTCATTTCTAGGAAAGCTACTTATCCCCCTCATTGGTGTGAAATCGCAAAATGAGCTGCTCTCCTTCAAACGTCACGGCCAATGTCCACTTGTTTTTGACGTAAGGTGCCAAAAACGGATTGGTGGGTTGGCGAGCCGAAGCCCGTACAGAGAAAGATCCCACGCACTCGGGAACTGCCGCCTATTGTGGCGGCGCTCAGATCAACTTTGCCTGAGAGCATACTGACAACGCTCAACGCCAGTAACGGTACCTCAAAACACAAGACTGTAAGTACGCTGCCTCGATTTCTCGCCCCCAGGACGCTCCTCGGTGTATTCACGCCGTTTGGGCCCAAATCGCTGTTGAAATCGGTGCTTTCAAGGGTTGGATCACTTGCGCTTCCTCTGGATGTGTTACCTTGCACTTGCCTCCGATCATCTCCCCTGGACATTTGACTCACAACTCCTTTACAGATAAACAATGGGTCGGGTTATTAGGGCACAGAGGCGCTCGCACGCTATCGTACGTCGTGCATCAAGGAGGATGCTGCCGTCCGTTGATTTACCCTTGTCTCCCTCCAGTTCAAGGCACACACCCACCACAACAAGGCACCCGCCAAATTTCGCACTCTTGACTTCGCCGAGCGCAACGGTTACGTTCGGGGTATCGTCAAGGAAATCATCCACGATCCTGGCCGGTAGGTTCATATTCTTCATATATGACCTAGACCCTTAACTGGCATTCCAGCGGTGCACCCCTTGCCCGCGTCGTCTTCCGCGATCCTTACCGCTACAAACTTCGCAAGGAGACTTTCATCGCTACCGAGGGCCTCCACACTGGTGCCTTTGTATACTGCGGCAAGAAGGCCACTCTTAGCGTCGGCAACGTCCTCCCCGTAGGCCAATGCCCTGAAGGTACCATTGTCTGCAACGTCGAGGAGAAAGTTGGTGACCGTGGTGCCCTTGCTCGCACGTCCGGCAACTACGCCACCGTCATCGGTCACTCGCCCGAGGACAACAAGACACGTGTCCGTCTGCCCAGTGGTTCGAAGAAGACCATCTCTGCAAGCTCACGTGCGACTATCGGTATTGTTGCCGGTGGTGGACGTATCGACAAGCCTTTGCTCAAAGCCGGTCGTGCATTCCACAAATACAGGGCTAAGCGTCACAGGTACGGCATTTCTCGGTTCTTTTTTGCGCAGAAAACCAAGGTGCTGACTCGATCCCCTCTCTAGCTGGCCTCGTACTCGTGGTGTTGCTATGAACCCCGTAGACCATCCTCACGGTGGTGGTAACCACCAACACATCGGTAAAGCTTCGACGATCGCCCGCTCTGCAGTTCCTGGACAAAAGGCTGGTCTCATTGCCGCCCGCCGGGTACGCACTCTTCTCGTTTCCTCTATGGGAAATACACATTTACGTATTCGTTATCTAGACTGGTCTGCTGCGTGGTACCGTCAAGGTCAAGGAGGTCTAAGCGGTCGGGTTATTCATTTACTGTTTACATATTCCTCGTTATGCCTCACGACACCTACCCTTGCACAAAAAATTTGCATGCACCGCATATGCCTATGACCATGCACTTCCCTTGACATGCAACTTCTACGGATGAGCAAGGTCTGCTCGATGGGTACGTTGAATTATTCGAAAGAAAAAAGTAATCCAGCTCCTCGTATCTCAAATGTTAAGCTTCGGTCTTGCGAATTTGCATTGGCCCAATGGTTGGATGCATATCGACTGTCCATGACATATGTTATGAGTAAGTTGACCTTCGGTGGACCCACGAACACCCTTTCTCTAAAGGTTGCTTTGTGTCCGAACTCGTCAGCACAGCAGCTTGTAAGAATGTAAATTAAAATACTTAGAAGATCGTAAATTCGGTACTGTTCGGTACCATTACGAGTACTTGCTGTTCGTGGAAGATGATAAACAGCCTGTGCATTGCTGCGCGCACACGTATACATATATATGCTGCAATGATAACAGGCTTCCTGTACAAGTATGGCTGAGTGAATGGTCGGGCAACACATGCGCCGAAATCACGGCAGTCTGGAAGTGCAGTTGAGACAGACCGAATAAGTCCAAGAGACTGGGCTAGTCGTGAGCCAAAGGCAGAAAAGCATGAACACGCAATTTCGCAATGTCAACAGTGGTACCGACTCCGATACCGTGTGTGAACTGAAATGAAATCAGTCCAGCGACGCAGCAAATGATGGCATGACTACAAGAGCAGAACCACAAACGTTCAAACGTTCACGGTTCACTGCCGTAAGTGCTGAAGTGGTACCAATGAAATTTGATAAACCTTATCAGTCACATCTGACAAGGTTTTGCTGTGGAGTCGCTGCGTAGTCGGCCGGATAAACCCCCATTCGCATGCTGCAGTAGCCCGGCTATGTGTATGTGAACTTGACAATCCGAGCCTACTCCGAAACGGATCAGTGGAACACTGAGATAGGTGGAATTAACAGGGCTGAGTCCATGGGAAGGATACTGACGCAAAGACCTGGTCAAGACGTCACTTGGTGATGTGGGCCGCGGAGGTAATCGTGAACGTGTTCTTGCAACTATGGTCGTGATGAAATAACTCTTCCGTGATTGTATGCCCTGCGAACGTTCCAGCGGGGGATTGGACAAGTTGGAATCGTGATGTCCCGTGCTGGCACCTGGCATGAACTGATTGTAGTGGTCAAGGATCGTTCAGCGCAAGATGTCGGGGAGTTGTTGACCCTGTCAGCGACGCAATGGTGGCATAGGATCGAAAGCTATCCGAGAAGACAGTGTGACATGATATGTCACGTTTGATGTCGAATCCCACGGGGTCTAGTTATTCGCACGGGAGGGGAAGGAAGAGATTTGTTTCATGAAGATTGCACGCGAGTCTCTTCACATCCATCATGCTCGCCCTCGTAAATCCCTTGCACTCATCAGAACATAGAAGCATCGATAGAAACATTTCATCTTTATCTTCATTGCCAATATCCGCACCATCATCCTCTACAACGCGCTCTAGTCGCTCTCAGCGAAAAAAGCACTCAGTTCTAACTCCTACTTATTCCGCTCATCCTTCCTCATCACATTGCTCCTCAAGGATTTCCTCTGCCTCTTCAGCGGTGGCCTACGAGTCATTATCAGCTCGGCCAAATGCCGTGCCACAACAACAACATCAATTCCATGTCCCCTCTTCTCTTTCGGCCGGTAAAGTGGCGCCCGCTCCTGATAACCCTTCCATACATCTCCCTGAACCACCGCTCCCTTACTCCGCGTCCACGCCTGCACCTGAATCAGTTGACATTCATTCTTATGCACCAGCCGAACTCCT
>KN819325.1:323609-347780 GCA_000827475.1 Paxillus involutus ATCC 200175
ATTGCACTCATCAGAACATAGAAGCATCGATAGAAACATTTCATCTCTATCTTCATTGCCAATATCCGCACCATCATCCTCTACAACGCGCTCTAGTCGCTCTCAGCGAAAAAAGCACTCAGTTCTAACTCCTACTTATTCCGCTCATCCTTCCTCATCACATTGCTCCTCAAGGATTTCCTCTGCCTCTTCAGCGGTGGCCTACGAGTCATTATCAGCTCGGCCAAATGCCGTGCCACAACAACAACATCAATTCCATGTCCCCTCTTCTCTTTCGGCCGGTAAAGTGGCGCCCGCTCCTGATAACCCTTCCATACATCTCCCTGAACCACCGCTCCCTTACTCCGCGTCCACGCCTGCACCTGAATCAGTTGACATTCATTCTTATGCACCAGCCGAACTCCTCAAGTTACTGGCTTCATTGCTCGCCCAGATCGCACAAACCAACGATACTCTCTCATCTGCCGAAACAACGTCACATACCTTCTCAAATCCGTCGCATCCTGGACTCTCGGATGAAGCCTCTTACCCTCCTGTCTGGCTCTCCCTCACCTCCGCATCCCGCTCCGCTCTCGGAAACCCTTCTTCCGCCCTCACATTTCACGCACGTAATATCCCCACTATCTCACTCGACGCATACCTCCTCCGTATACTCAAATATTGTCCAACGACAAACGAGGTCTTCATTTCCCTCCTCGTCTACTTTGATCGGATGTCTCGCCTTGCTTCAGAGTCTACAGGGCGCACTTTCGTGATTGACTCGTATAATGTTCACCGGCTAGTGATTGCTGGCGTCACAGTGGCCAGTAAATTCTTTAGTGACGTATTTTACACCAATTCACGATACGCCAAGGTGGGTGTTTGTTCTCGGTCACAATTCAGTGAAAATCCCACGTGTTCAACACATCGTCCAGGTGGGAGGTCTGCCCCAGGCAGAGCTCAACCAACTAGAGCTCCAATTTCTTCTTCTCAACGACTTCAGATTAGTCATATCGCCAGAAGAAATGCAGAGATATGCTGAACAGCTTATTCTCTTCTCCCGGTCACAATCACAATCGCAATCACAGCCATCCTCATCCTCATCGCCATCCCCTAATCCCGCTACTCCGTCACATCCATTTCCCCGGGCACCCCCAACATTGCCACGGTCTCCATCCTTATCATCAACGGGTCCCGCACGTGCAATGGGGGCGATAGATGCCTACGGTGGTACAGTGGCTCCTGACCGGACACCAAACATGCGTGCAATACGGACTCGAGATGATGACACCAGCAGCATCCTGAGTGAAACAAGCACGGAGGCTGAGACGGAAGGCGGTGATACGACAGATGACGAGCCAACAATACGACCACCGAATTCTGGCAGCTCGTGCTGTGGCGACGCAGAGGACACGCAGGGTGAAGGGGTGTTTCTTGCAGAAGGAATTCGTGGGGACTTCTCACAGGAGGACCGGGAAGATAAATATAGAGACAGAGGGGACGCAACGCCTGAGCTAAGAGCACAACGTCGTTTGCGAGAGGTTAGCAAGGATGTTGGGATGACGAGTCCTTAGGCCGTCGGGCACTCGCCTTCCGTCCATCCGACTGGGACTTTTTAAAAGCGACTGCTTTTCGGTTTGCTTGGTCTATCGCTGTAAATTCGTGTTTGCGTACATACCTCTCAGTCTACACATACATCCACCACATATGTTGGGCAACAATACAAGGCAAGATATCGTACAGTAGTGTTTATACCTCTTCTTAAATTCCACTTTGTCTGGGTACTTAGATCTTGGCAGTTTCGGGCTGGCGTTTGGCCAGAGTGCTGGGTTGGTCTTGTCGAAGCCAAGTCGATTTCGATCAAGCTCATCTTGAAGCTTGGCGATCAGTTGAAATACATCACGTCCTCGATCGTCCGTTGCATTGTGGACAAGATAATTTAATGGGGCGACCTACGATATAATGAACTGAGAAAAATGATTCTACAGGGACGAAAGTAATCAGCTAATACTAATCTCGATTATAACAGCTTTTGCTCTTGATTAACCCCTCTCAGCTTCTCCGATCGCACAGGACGTCACGTTCTTCAATTTACGCACCCTGCTTGTGAAACTAATACTCATACTCTCCTCTACGGAGACCAACCCCGGCAGTACTCGCATCAGTAGCTCATCCACCTCTGCACGCCGTGCAGCAAGAATATCACCTTTCAAGCGTACGTGTTTCAATTTGGCCTGTCGAACCTTCGTTTTGCCAAACGAAAGCATGTGTTCTGCGTCTACGCGTAGCCCAAAATGTTGTAGGTGTGGACAATGTTCGAGGAGTGAAAGAAAGCCGTCAAAGGTGACTGACGCGATGTCTACGCCTGCACTTGCGAGGGTTAGCTCTTCGAGTGCTGGCCAAGCAGTTGCCATCTTCTTCATGAGGGTATCGTCCGGTTGGAGGCGACCAAGACACGCGAGGTTCAGCCCACGCAGGCCCCTCAGTGCGAAGAGGGATTCTAAAGCAGTGGGGTCCAGTAAGTGATCACGTCCAGCGGTGGCTACTTGGAGACCAAAGCGTCTGCCAGCATGTACATCGTGAACGAGGGAGATGAATTGAGCGTGAGGGAATCTGTTTGTGAACGATTCAAGGAACATGCGCAGTGACTGCGTGGTGCAGAACGATTCGATCTCAAGATGGAAGTTCGTTGGCGAGATGTGCGGAAAGTGTAATATGTCCATAAGCGTGGCGAGGTTATAGTCCTTCCACCGCAGTGTTGTCAAGGTCTTGAAGCTTCCCGAACCACAACGGTCCCGAATATGGTCTAGACTAACTGCTGACCAACGCATGTCGAGCTCCAGGGAAGAGAGGGTTGAGAGTCCAGCAAGGTGAATCAATGCTTCGTTGTCCAGAGTAGAGCAAGATGCTGTCTCCAAAAGGTGTAGTCCGCGTATGATGCTTGAGATCTCTGCAGCGATCGATCTACCATTACCAGTTATCTTTATGTGTTTGAGCTTCGGGCAGGCGTTTCCGAACGTTGGAATTGGAGTGACGTGATCAATGAACACTGTGACATCGATTTCCAGAGAAAGAAGCGAAGGACCAAGGAAAAGGTGGATGGCCGGGAAGATATCGCGGCAAGGTGTTTTCCACCTCAACTTGCGAAGGTTGGGGGTGAGTAGAAAGGGCTTCCGCTGAAGACCCATTGCGCAAAAGACGGACAGGTACCCTTCACGATCGACGAAGCGGTAGAGAGAATGTTCAGTAAGGACGCGAACGCGGCTAGCACGTTCCATGAACCGAGACCAGTTTGAGCCCGAGAGTGTACGACGGGTCTGTGCACCCAATGTGACTTTAAGTTTTGATTTGTCACTCCACGTACTTACTAAAGTCCATGTCTGGGTTTCTTTCTTTCGCACTTCGGCAGGAAGAATAGGGTAAAGGGGCTGTATGCTGCGTAGCTCCGACCACAGAATCCCCTCTGCAGGGGATTGAAAAGAGCGGCAGGTCCTCGCTACAGCAGCGAGCGTCGCGCGTAATGGGTTGTCCAAATCATCCGTAATGGAGTTGAAGATAATCAGGAGGATCTCGGGCACTACAAGCGCCCGGTGCATGATAATTATTGCTTTCAACAACGGTGTGAGTGTGATATGACTGTTCAGAAAGAAACTGTTACCAGATCTCACCACTGTGGCAGCCGCCACTGTCAATTGCAGACGATATGATGGTGGTATAGTCAAGGAAATGGACAAAACCATCGCCACCGAGATGATCACAGGATGGGTACGTAAGCGTAGTGATAAAAGTTTACCAGTTTTCAAACCCAAAATTCAAAACCAAGTTCATTACGAATTCTACAATTTTCCCAAGCTAAACCTGATTTCGTTTGCTCGATGGCGCATGACGCCGATCTGGACTTGGGGGTACTTGGGTAAGTCGCAGCGATTTAAAGGCATCAGTTGGGTGCGAGCATGAGAGGACGCAGTAAGGGGCTCGACGCAATTCACCTCATAGACATCAAGAGTCGGTGCTTTCTCGCTGATCAATGCAGCTGAAAAATCGAGTAGCTTGTGTAGCAGAATAATTACATCCACTGCAAAGGTATCCTATAGCTCGTCTTTTTGGTTCTCGTCCTCCAGTGGACGGCACAAAGCAGGAGTCGTGCCCGTAATCTGGTACTCGCATTTCTCCAACTCAGCAACCGTGAGTAGCGCGTTCTCCGTGCCGCATGTAAGAATAAGCTAAAGAAGTAAGATGGTGATCAGCGAGACTAGAGGATGAAGAACAGTGGATAGTTACCTCGACGCTGCGTTGTGGACCATTCCAGCACTTAGCACCTTGCGTATAGCGCTGCTTGGTGTAGTACTCAGGCTCGCCCGGTTTTGCGAGTTGATTCCACGAAGTGAATTTACTGGTTGGCGGATAAGCCACACGTTTGTCAAAAGGCTGAAGAAAATTGCGACTGACCCAAGGCTAAATGTCGACCCGCCTTTGTTCGGTTTTTGGCGTGCCTCTTCGAACAGGCATACCTCGTATGTATAACTACAGGAGAAAGTGTATCAGTAGCTCGGCACGCGGGCATTAGACTTGACGAACTCTCCGACGTTCTTCTCAAGGCATAGACCATCAAGCTTCTTCCATTCACCCTCCAGACCAAACCCTTCCGGATTGTACAGATCAGCAAGGTCCTCACGCGCAGTTTGTTGTTCTTCGCGAGTAATTTTAAGGCTATGTTCAGCATCAGAAAGTGCCTGACGAGCACGATTGGATTCTATCGGGAAAGTCTTCAATGCTAACTCTTCGTGAACAAGAATGCAACTACCTGCAGAAGTGTCAGACACGCCAGCTCCGATGCCGAAGACGTGCAGCCAAGAGAGAACAGAGTCGCGGAAGGCGGCATAGGTTGGAAGGAGCGGATCAGGGAGATAGGCAGTTATGTCAAAGACTGCAAATCGGAGTTAACCTCGTCAGCCAACTTGTTATTTTGAGGAAGTTGCGAGCTTACGGATTGCCTGCGAGGAGGCATGGCCAATGATGTTATCATGCTCCAATAGTAAGGAAACATGGTCAGCCTTCAACAAACGATCGAGTTCCCCCTCAATCTGATCTGCGTTCCAGATACCCTCCTCCTCTTCCTCCTCCACCTTGGTAGTCTCGACCTGTGCTTCTTCGCCGCCGTCTTCTCCTTTTCGGACATCGTTAATGTGGGGAAGTCCTGCGAGTGATTCCCATCCGCGTACAGCCTCCAGGACCGCCATGTCTTGATAATTTGGATTATAACCTGTCCGTAGCGAGTCAAGGATCTCGCCGAGAACTTTTTCTCTCTCTAAATGCTTCTTGTGTTCTTTACGCAGAGATTTCAGTGCCGTATGGTGACTGAGAAGCGACTGGTAAAGGGCTGTGGGATAAATGAATATCAACATTTTGATAATACCAGCGAGTTGAAGTGCACCTACGCGATTGTTTCTTGCGTTCTAACTCAGCAGCGGACAGCGACTCGGCGCGTTCAGCGATGTCTAAGAGAGGAAGACGTCAACATAGTGGACCACTTGTAAGGCGATGAATTAAGACCTCTTAATTTCTCCACTTCTTGTTCACGGGACGCGACTTCGCGTTCCAGATCAGTTATGAGCCCTTCGAGGCGCTTCTTCTCCTTGTGTGCGAATGCGATATACGTGGCACGTATTTTTGAGCCCTAGAAGATATTGAGCATTGTGACCTCGTCTTCAAGGCACTCTTGGTACACACAGTCTTCCGCAGCTTACGCTCAGCCTCCACCTTCTTGCGGTGGACTTCACCAATCTGCCTGCATGAATTTGGGCAAACACCCGGTGCCTCGTCTGACCCATCACAGCATTCAGGCTCTAGTATGCCATCAGCACCAGGCTCTCTGGTGATTGCGTGAAGTACCTACCACAAAGGCCATCATTCACCCGCGAGCTAGGGATAGTGGTGCCAATATGTCCTACGTTCGTACAATAGAACGTTGTATCAGGACATGCGCTAGTACCTGAACCTCGTTAGAGCGTCCTGAATACCGTTTCTGTCGCACCCCTTACCTGGCTCATCGCTCCTGTCGGCACAGTCGCAATAGTCGTCGTTCACCGCGTTCCATGCAATTTCCTTCGAGCCATCTAAACATTTCCATGTCCCCGAAGTCGTGGCGATATACTTGTCCTGAAGGGCCGGGGGAACCCCATGTGTTTTGTCGAGTGCTGCAAGGGCAGGCAGCGGGAGGGCGAGCAACAGCCAGGGAATATTAATCATCTGCCGTCCCGTTCAAAGTACTTGTCCGCTCCGTCACTGGCGAGACGTGTCATAAGCATAATATTACATAAGCACAAGTTCATGCGGAGCTGGGAATGTCGGAGTTCGCCGAACGACTGATCGTGAGTATGGAGGCAGACAGACTTCACGACATCGACGACGACGAGGCCTCGACATCATGGTGAGTCTGAACTCTTGCTTGGCAGACGTTTTGCTACGGGGATACGATGTTGGGCGCGCTCGTGCGACCTGTCTATCATTGGAGCATACTGGATGCGCTCAGGGTCTACTGGATTACATGCATATGCTAACTGTATGCTCAGGCCAAGGCAAAAACACCAGCCCCATCATCCGGCGGAAAGGCTGCTAAGAAGAAGAAGTGGTCGAAGGGAAAGGTCAAGGACAAGGCCCAACACGCCGTCATTTGTGACAAGCCAACGTTTGACCGTGTCATGAAGGAAGTGCCCACTTGGCGCTTCATCAGCCAGAGCATTCTCATTGAGCGGCTGAAGATCAATGGAAGCTTGGCACGCGTTACCATCAGACATCTGGAGAAGGAGGGCTTGATCAAACGCATCGTCCACCACTCCGGCCAGCTCATCTACAGTCAGTAATCACACTGGTTGGCAGAAGTCGTTTTTTCACTAACGATCCGATTAATTTCAGCCCGGCTAACGACTGCCTCAGATTAGAGCACTAGCCATCTTCTTTCACCCATGTGCTCGCTTATAAGCCCATGTATTCTATACACTGAAAACCAAAATCATGCTCGCTGGCATTATGCAATCATGCATAAACGAACAGACTCGGCACCACGCTGGACCAACGAATATTCCGCCAAGTGAGACGTACAGCATCCTTACGAGTAACCTCCACGTGTGCGCTGTCTGCAATATAGCGTCCAAGCGCTGTGCGATACTTCCTTCCGGGATCGTAAGGGATGTACCATCAATATGAGGGACAGCGGAATGTGCTTACCTGGGACGTCCTGAGAACAATTAGCCATTTCAACAGACTTCGACGAATACACTTAGCATCTCGATTCCCGATGTTTGGATTCAGCTGAACTTTGCTAATAACTTAATATCTATTGACCCGGCCCGGTCATTGATATATATATTCCCCATGACACCACTCGTGACAAGCTCCCCCCTTACACCGTGGACAGAGTTTCCCAGCCTTACGTCCAGAGCCATCCAGAATCTAGACGAGTGTATCGGGAGGACGGATGATATGTTCCGATGGGTCATCTGTAAGGCGATTTGACTCTCGCTTGCAGCACTTTTAAGTACGAACTGACTGCTAGCCAGAGTTTCGACTTCTCCCACCTCTGCCAGATCGTGTGGCCCAGCAACCATAGGTGACGCACAGATGGCTGCAGAAGAGGCTTTCATTGCTTTAAGTTCGACTTTAACTCGATGCACTTCCCCCCGGCGACTCCCTCCTTCCAAGCTAGAGTACTCCGAAGCTTTCGATCTCGCTCCTGTTGCGCCCGTCGCGAGCTCAGAACACCGTGAATTCACCAGCTGCGATGTGCACGGCATCCCTCGAACGAACCCAAAGACACAAAAATTTCGTGAACAGATACAATTTGTAGCTCTGTGCTGGTTTATCTATCTCGAAGGATGGAACGATGGATCCAATGGACCGTTACTGCCACGGATTCAGGAAGTCTACGGGGTGTGTCTGTCTACCCAGTCGGTTTTCGACGTGATTCACACATAAACTTAGGTGGGGTACGCCATGGCATCCCTGATATTCGTTTTCGCGTGCTTGGTAAGTTGTGTACCTTCATGGAAGAACCTGGGAGGCTGAAAGTCTCATGTAGGGGTTCATAACCGGTGCTCTGTCGAATGTCGTCCTCTCTGAAAGGCTAGGGTTTGGCAAGGTAAGGTATACTCCGCTCATCACGAGGTTTTCTTGATGTAATCGAGATCAGGTCATGGTGTTAGGTGCGTGATGTGTTTTCATTGGAGTGGGTTTTTGTTGTTTTTACCTAAGGATCCCAGGCTCTCTGTTCCAAGTGGTGGCGTACTCCATAGAATCGGCTGCACCTCCGTTTCCTGTATTTGTGTTTGCATATTTTGTCAACGGCATTGGTCTAGCTTTGCAGGTGAGGCTTTTCACCAGAAACCGGCTGTCATGCTTCACGTTATCGGTGACTTCAGAATGCTCAATCTGTCGGCTATGTTGCTTCGTTCAAAGAGAATGCGGAAACAAAGATGGGTGTCTTCATGGCAGGTAAGTACAGACACTCAAGCCTGTACTTGATTGAAACTTTCCCTCCCAGCTTATGGTGCGTGCTGGCGGCGGTTCGTGGCTTGACGTAGGTCACTAACGGCTACCAGGTGCTGGAGCTCTCTCCTCGCCACTTGTGGCCACTCAGTTCTCTCAGCTACGACAGTGGTCCTTCCACTACCTCACATCCTTGGGAGTGGCCTTGATAAACACGATTGCTCTGATTTTTGTATTCCGACTAAAGAGGCAGGAAGGTAGGCGGTTAAATCTATCTCCTTAGCATGCAAATATCCTTACTACCTGCCTTCCAGAATGCCTCGCAGAAATCGGCATCTCCGCAGAGCCGAGGAATGCCAGCGAACGCAGTCATTTCCGGCAGATATTTGCCCTCAAGGACGTACACCTTCTTGCGTCTTTCATTCTATTCTACGTTGGCGCTGAGGTTACGATCGGAGGTGAGGACCTGTACACGCCGATTTGAAGCAGCATCATTTATTCACCATACTGTGTCAAAGGATGGATCGTTACATATGCCATCAATGTTAGAGGTGGCGGACCGTCGTCAGGATACATCTCTACCGGATTTTTTGGTGGTGCGACCATTCTACTCTGCATTGTATGGGTGAGCTCAACGTAGAGATGCAGGACTAATGGTTGGCCGCGTTGCACTGTTATGGGTAAACGAGAAGGTTGAGCACCATTCGATTTTCACATGATATCAACTGACATGGCCATAGGTTGGCGAACGCCTAGCACTCTTCATCTACGCCATATGCGCCATCCTGTACGCCTTGCGCCATCATTGTTGTTGATCAATCACTAACTGCCACAGCAGCCTTGAGATCATAGTGTGGCTCGTGCCATCCCTCGTTGGCGATGCTGTTGCAGTCGCAATTATCGGAACGCTAATGGGTCCCATGTACCCCATTGCTATGAACCACTGTGGTCGTGTCCTTCCTCGCTGGCTCCTGACTGGTTCTATCGGCTGGATCGCTGGGTCAGGTCAGGCAGGATCTGCCCTCGTTCCTTTTATGGCTGGAGCCATCGCATCAAAAGCTGGGATCAAGGCGCTTCAACCCGTGTAAGTGACGTGCCGTCTGCACGATTAAATGTTGAATATTCGCGCAGATTGGTGGGCATTCTGAGTCTCATGACGATGCTCTGGGCTCTGGTGCCGAAGAGTTCACGACGGCACGATTGAATGCCGCCCGGATTCGCAAGACTCAGTCACTATCGTTCCTCGTGCGACCGTTCAGAAGAAGTTGCCGTTTGGGAGCCTTTATCTTGCTATTCATACATATTGAGGTTTTAGTAGCTAGAGCTTTAACCTCGTATTCTCGCTTCCTTTGTGGACTTACGTTCCTCATATCCCATCCTCGCAATCAGTGTATCTGTAGCGTTGCTTCTAGACTACATCTCACCACATTCTGTGGAACGTCAACATCGTTAACGCATGTTTTTACGCGAGTCAATGCTTACCAGTTATTTTCACGACCAACTTGGGCCTGTTGTTTGTGCCGGTTGGGACGTTTTCGATCTTGCGAAGTGTAAGCATGCCGTCAATCACTCTACCGAAGACGACGTGCTTCCCGTCGAGGAAGTCACACTTGGCTGTGGTTATGAAGAACTGGCAGCCGTTCGTGTTTGGACCCGAGTTGGCCTGGAGAACGTTGAACTTCGAAAGATGACAACGGAAGCAGCGTACCATGGACAAGAGACCTGGTCCTATATGCTTCTCCAGGAAGTTTTCGTCCTGGTCAAACCTAAGTATTGTGTTGGTGTGTAAAACGGGGACTTGCAACTGACCGGGAAATTCTTCCCATATATCGAGAAGGATCCAGTACCGTCGGAATTTAGGAAATCACCACCTATCGAAGAGTGAGTTCAAGTATTATGAAGGGACATTGACAACATACCCTGGCACATGAAGTTGGGTACCCTGATTGAACGTCAACCAGTCAGTCAAAACGATACCTATCTAGCTTATGACGCACACTCTACGTCGGGTTAAGTTATTCAAAGCTGCCATTTTGACTGTGCAATCATACTCACCTGTGGAAAGTAGCGTTTTTATAACCTTGCGGACGAGCATCACGTCTATCAAATCCTCGTATCGATGAGAGAACACGCTCGTCTTGGATAAAACCCTAATCACCTGCATTCACCGGTACAAAGCTGCCTGAAGTTCTCTGCTGTCCTAATCGTAAAGTCAGAGCTCCTTCAGAGAACACCGGGCTCTGTCGCGCGACGCACTTTGGCACGATGTCACTGAAAAGCTCCATCTTGATGCGTCCTGCTGGTGTCTCTCCAATATTTATATCCATGAAAACGACCGGACGCGTTGTTAAAGACATATTGGAGGCTGGAGTTCGTGGTTCTTGCTCAAAGGAATCAGTCGATGGTTTATTTTAGCGGAGAAACTTAGTTGAGGCCTGGATCTGATAGGCTAAGATAACTTAGGCTAATCATGGTACTACTTGGCAGAACACCAGGTCGGGCGGCCTGTAACCAACTTGAACAGGCATAACAACACGCTCAAACGTCCAACTGCATGTACCACTAGTGCTTGGCGCGTCTTATGCCAGAACTGAGAGACCTATAGAAGGATGGCAAGCAAAATTCCGGGGCCAGGGCCGTGGCGGAATGTGGAGCTCCATATCGTACACATTCAATCATGATCACCCTATCATTCCCATCTCTCCTCCATTCTTACCACCACCACAATGAGCACCAAAACACTTTACTACATCGGTGTCGACGTTGGAACAGGCTCTGCACGAGCGTGCCTCGTCGATGCCAGCGGCCACATTGCAGCCTCCGACACCCAAGACACGAAAACTTGGCGCGATGAAAACGATCACCGTATCTTCGAGCAATCGACAACGGACATCTGGTCCAAGATATGTCTCGCCGTCAAGAAGGTCTTGTCCAAGTCTGGCGTGGACAAGAGTGCAATCAAAGGTCTCGGATTCGATGCGACATGCTCGCTCGCTGTCACCGACTTCGATGGAAACCCCGTCCTTGTGACGAAGGGGAAAGACATCGGGAACACTGGAGGTGAAAGGAATATTATCTTGTGGGCGGACCACAGGGCTGAGAAGGAGGCCGAACTCATCAATTCCACTGAGTCCATCGTTCTTAATTACGTCGGCGGGACTATGAGTGTACGCTTGTCCCTTTAAATCCTTGCCGCCTGCCAGATGACATTGGTTCTTACTTCATTTATAGCTCGAAATGGAGGTGCCGAAAATCCTCTGGCTCAAGCAACACATGGATCCCGGGCACTTTTCCCGTTGTCAATTTTTCGACCTCCCCGATTATTTCACCTACAAATGCACTGGCGACAATGCCCGGTCGTTCTGCTCCACAACCTGCAAGTGTTCTTTTGTTCCTGACAAAGGCTGGCAAGAGGATTTCTTTACGGAAATCGGCCTGGCGGAACTTATCGATGGGGGCGAGTGGAGGCAGATGGGCGCCGCCAAGGGCCGTGTTAAAGCTGCTGGGATTCCCATTGGTCAAGGCCTCACAGAGGACGCTGCAAAAGATCTCGGTCTCTTGAAGGGGACTGCGGTTGGCAGCGGCCTTATCGACGCGTAAGCAGCTGGGTCTCGCCGCGGTAGTTATGCATGAGATGCTCATCATCATCTCAGGTACGCAGGTTGGATGGGCACTGTGGGAGCACGGTACACAGAAAACGGAACCTTATCAGAGGCTCCTGCGCTTGACGAGTCCCGTCATCGACTTGCCGCTGTCGCAGGGACGAGCACATGCCATCTCGTGCAAGTCAGTATACCTACTTCCTTGCAGTTCCCAACACTCCGTGCTGACCTCCCCCGTTCAGAGCAAAGAAGGCGTGTTTGTAAATGGAGTTTGGGGCCCTTACCGGGTGAGATGAAGTATCATGCAGCATCGTCAAGTCCTTAAATTAACCTTTCGAACAAGGACGCGGCTTTCCCTGGTTGGTGGATGAATGAAGGCGGACAGTCCTCGACGGGTCAGCTCATTGACTTTGTCATCACTACTCACACTGCGTATCCTGAGTTGAAAGAGAAAGCGAGAGAGGAACAGAAGAACATTCACCAAGGTCAGACAGCTTGTGCTACTGTATTGATTTAGCTGATACCAGTTTCCGCGCAGTGCTGCTCGAGTTGCTCGAGAAGCTACGCCAGGAAAGCCATGTCGAGTCATTCACGGAATTGACGAAGGACATCCATTTCTATCCCGACTTCCATGGTAAGGTGAATTGTTCTATCAGTCATTAGTCCTCACTTTTGTACAGGTAACAGGTCGCCGATCGCAGACCCTCGCATGAGAGGTGCGATTATCGGACTCGAACTCGTGTGTCTCGTTCTGCCTCTCCTCCTTCCTCACACTCACACCGTTCAGGATGCCTCCATCACCGATCTCGCAAAGAAGTATTACCTTGTCCTCGAATCCATCGCTTTACAAACTCGCCACATTATCGAATCGATGAACAGTGCTGGGCACGATATCACTTCTATCTACCTCTCTGGAGGGCAAGCACGTAACATTGTCCTCATGCAGCTCTTTGCTGACACGTGTGGAATCCCTATGGTTCTCCCCGCGTCTCATTCGGAAGCGGTCGTACTTGGTGCAGCGATGCTCGCAAGGATCGCCGCGGAGAAGGTGACGACAGCGGAACAGATGTGGAAGATTATGGCGAGTCTGACATCCCAATGGTCGTGAACATTACTGATGCTCACTTGATTGCGTGCGCCACCAGGTGGATATGACACTTCCGGGGACACTCGTGGCTCCCGCGGCACCTCCAAAGGTCAAGAAGCTCCTTGACGCTAAATACAAGATCTTCAGAGAAACCATCGAGATACAGCAACGGTGGAGACAGGAAATGGAAGAGGCTGCCAAATAATACCATCGAAGGCGTATTCGCACACCAAGAAAGGGATAGACACAATTGTGGATACCCAAGCCGAATGAACAGCTTGCAAGTCCCGTTAGCAATTTTGACTGACACACGAGCTATCATGCCGTGAGATCTTCTGGACGTGCTCGCAGAACAATTTCAGAGGTAACAAAGTGTATCGGGACAGGTCAAGGACACTAAGCCGTAACGCGTAGAATCGTCACCGTGTACACGGCCAGGGGCCCATGATGATATTGCATGCGCAGATCCAGATTCTAATCTTTAAGAGTGCTATTCGATTGCACCTACAACTCATCTGCAGGATTGAAATACACCTTTGCCGCGACTAGCGATATCCTCCTTGGCTGGTTCCGGCGAGACGCTGATCGATCCATCTCAGGCTGCAGAACCAACGTCCCGGTCGGAATTAGAACGGTCACGGACGTCCACCGCGACGCCAAAGACGAATGCGGCAGCCACGACGAACCCTCCCGCCACCATCGAGACGGCTGTTGCTTCCAGGTCAACCACCCTTCCGATCCCTGCCGCAAGTCAGGTGTCCGACAACACAAGCAAGACATGGCGGATCATCGGCATTGCCACAATTGCAGTCATGTTTGTCGCCGCATCCATCGCCTGCGCCATGTTCTTCGACTGCCTTTGGGGATTCGTCAAGGACATCGTGCGTGGCAAAACCCGCTTCATCGGTTTGGAAGAATAGTCCCTGACTGGGAGACCAGAACGTTATCACCCTCACCCTCCAACATCACGGAGCAACGGCGAGCCTACAGGCGAGGAAGCCCATGTAAACAACATTCGAGCCCGAAAATTGCCTTGGAACACAGACAACCAACAATAGAGTACGCTTCATCGATAGCCGTCCCGAAGAAGCGACATCGCCCAGATTATTCCAATAAATCAATGTTTATTCTTCCACGGTAAGCTTCCAAACTCACTTCTTGCGATTTTGTTGTGGATCGGCAGGCCGAACCCAATACACATTACATCATACCTACCCCAAGGGCACACAAAGCGGACAGCTACGCACGCCCAGGATGTTCCACTGGAAGCCACTTATCCAAATAATCAGAGACAAACACTCCAGCTGTACCCACTGTACATAGGGCCATTGACAAGTAAGGCCTCGACCTCGCGGGCAGCACTGTTGGAAGCATGAGCATAGACAACATTACTATAACGTAGTCCAGTTACCTTTGTATGACTCCCACAGTGAACGGTTACGAACGGATGGTGGGGTGCTAGCGAGTTTTTCACGCCCTTGAGTATTAGACGACATGATTAGCACAGAATCCGAACTGGGTTGACCCCAATGACCAGCGTAGTAGCAGATGGAATGAACCAGAATGAACCTCGCTAGGGAATATGGCCAACTTGCAGTTGAAAGAAAGCTTCAAGCTCAAGTTCGGGAGCAACTACTACATGATGCAGTACAGCATTGGTGTCGCTAGAGTAGTCGTACTTGAAATTTATGTGGTAAGAAACTCGCACGGATTGTAAATGGAGGTTGCCGGTGGTCGGGCCTGCTGACCTCCATCATTGCGTGCCCCGAGTCCCTGCAGTTACCAGTATGCTGTGGCAAGTATGACAATCAGCTGCTATCGGAGTCGAAAATTAGTGGACATACTCCACTGGTATGTTCTTTCTGAATCTGATGCTGAAGGTGACATCTTTCCAGTGTTGCCAGTGACCGTTTCCAGGCTCACATTGAGGCATGATGCATCATGAGGCACTGAAATCATCACATTCCCCCAGGCTACTCCAGGACTCTGGCCTTGTGGCTCGTGACATCGCCAGGAAATGGCACTGGCCGAAAAGTTTGAGAGAGTTCAAGCGAAGAAAGCCGGGTTCATCGTGAAGAGGGTCCAAAGCAACTGAAGACGCCAAGGGAACAAGAGCGGATAAGACCCGGGCTGTTCTGAGATTCCGGTAGACATTTGATTGATGTGAGGCCATATTGTGATCATGCAGGAATAGGAAAGGGTTTCTCGTACAACAACAAAATATTGACCAGTTGCTGTTCGAGCAACCACTGCAGGCAATCACCGGCACACTCACTGACTTGTTTTACTCGGCGCCTCTGAACACCGTGCCTCGAGCAGCTCAGCAAATTGCTTCTGCCCTCGCTGAGAAGTCTCCAAAGCCTCATTTTTTATCACGTCTCTGGCAACTTCGTCGTAACCATGCGTTCCCGGAACTTTCTACGCTTTCGCGAACCCAATCTTCCTTACCTGCCACGGTAACAGATAGGGGCCCAAAAATCCCTGCAGGGCCCCGAAGGGTTGCTCAAATGAATCCCTGGATTTCTAACTAAATCAAGTAACGAAGGGTGAGGGGACGGGCGGGCCGCAGGAATCCGGTAGGTTAAGGTTTGGGACTTCGTTAAATCCCAACCACCCCCATGTATAGCTTGACTGCCCTTTGAAGTCTGAACTGCCTTTGAATATCCCACAGTTTAAACATGCGTAAAAGCGTTGAGAGAAGAACGCTTCGTCCTTCGAGGCCATGACAACATCCGAGTCTCGAAACATCATCCCATTCATACACGAAAACAAAGGTACGTGGTACGGGAACCTCGCTTACAACGACTTACAGGACCTCAGGTAAGTTTTATTAGTTAATTATACTTACTACATGGCAGGACACTGGATCGCGAAAGACAGGCATGACAGTTTCATGTACCACTAGTACTACTTGGTACATCACATGCCAGAATAGAGACTTATAGAGGGATGGTATGCAATGACAGGGCCAGGGCCAGTGGCGGAATGTGCAGCCCCATATCGCACACGTTCGATCACCTTCGTCCTATTTTTCCCATTTTTCCTCCATTCTCACCACGATGGGCACGGAAAGGCTTTACTACATCGGTGTCGACGTTGGAACAGGCTCTGCACGAGCGTGCCTCGTCGATGCCAGCGGCCGCATTGCAGCCTCCGACACCCAAGACACGAAAACTTGGCGCGATGAAAACGATCACCGTATCTTCGAGCAATCGACAACGGACATATGGTCCAAGATATGTCTCGCCGTCAAGAAGGTCTTGTCCAAGTCTGGCGTGGACAAGAGTGCAATCAAAGGTCTCGGATTCGATGCGACATGCTCGCTCGCTGTCACCGACTTCGATGGAAACCCCGTCCTTGTGACGAAGGGGAAAGACATCGGGAACACTGGAGGTGAAAGGAATATTATCTTGTGGGCGGACCACAGGGCTGAGAAGGAGGCCGAACTCATCAACTCCACTGGGTCCATCGTTCTCAATTACGTCGGCGGGACCATGAGTGTACGTTCACATCTTCCCTTTACGTCCTTCTCCCCTGCCAGATGGCATTGGTTCTTACTTCATTTATAGCTCGAAATGGAGGTGCCGAAAATCCTCTGGCTTAAGAAACACATGGATCCCGCGCACTTCTCCCGTTGTCAATTCTTCGACCTCCCCGATTATTTCACCTACAAATGCACTGGCGACAATACCCGGTCATTCTGCTCCACAACCTGCAAGTGTTCTTTTGTTCCTGACAAAGGCTGGCAAGAGGATTTCTTTACGGAAATCGGCCTGGCGGAACTTATCGATGGGGGCGAGTGGAGGCAGATGGGTGCCGCCAAGGGCCGTGTTAAAGCTGCTGGGATTCCCATTGGTCAAGGCCTCACAGAGGACGCTGCAAAAGATCTCGGTCTCTTGAAGGGGACTGCGGTTGGCAGCGGCCTTATCGACGGGTGAGCAGCCGGGTATTGGAACCTGTAGTCATGCATGAGATGCTCATCATCACCACAGATACACAGGTTGGATGGGCACTGTGGGAGCACGGTACACAGAAAGCGGAACTTTGTCAGATGCTCCTACGCTTGACGAGTCCCGCCACCGACTTGCAGTTGTCGCAGGGACGAGCACGTGCCACCTCGTACAAGTCGGTATACATGCTTTCTTGCGATTCCTTTCTTGCGATTCCTAACACTGAGTTCCGACCTCCCCCGTTCAGAGCAAAGAAGGCGTGTTTGTAAATGGAGTTTGGGGCCCTTACCGAGTGAGATGAAGCATTATGTAGCATTCTCACTGTGGGTCCTTGAATTAACCTTTCGAACCAAGGACGCGGCTTTCCCTGGTTGGTGGATGAATGAAGGCGGACAGTCCTCGACGGGTCAGCTCATTGACTTTGTCATTACTACTCACACTGCGTATCCTGAGCTGAAAGAGAAAGCGAGAGAGGAACAGAAGAACATTCACCAAGGTCAGACAGCTTGTGCTGTTATGTTGACTTAGCTGATACCAGTTTCCGCGCAGTGCTGCTCGAGTTGCTCGAGAAGCTACGTCAGGAGAGCCATGTCGAGTCATTCACGGAACTGACGAAGGACATTCATTTCTACCCCGACTTCCATGGTAGAGTGAACTGTTCTGTCAGCCACTGGTCCCTCACTTCTGTACAGGTAACAGGTCGCCGATCGCAGACCCTCGCATGAGAGGTGCGATTATCGGACTCGAACTCGTGTGTCTCGTTCTGTCTCTCCCCTCTCCTCACGCTCATTACGTTCAGAATGCCTCCATCACCGATCTCGCCAAGAAGTATTACCTTACTCTCGAGTCTGTCGCTTTACAAACTCGCCACATCATCGAATCAATGAACAGCGCTGGGCACGATATCACTTCTATCTACCTCTCTGGAGGGCAAGCACGTAACATTATCCTGATGCAGCTCTTTGCTGACACGTGTAAAATCCCTGTGGTTCTTCCTGCGTCTCATTCGGAATCGGTCATGTTTGGTGCAGCGATGCTTGCAAGGATCGCCGCGGAGAAGGTGACGACAGCGGAACAGATGTGGGAGATTATGGCGAGTCTGACATTCCAATGGTCGTGCTTCAAGAGTGAACATCACTGACACTCACTTCATTGTATGCGTCAACAGGTGGAGATGACGCTTCCAGGGACACTCGTGGCTCCCGCGGCACCTCCAAAGGTCAAGAAGCTCCTTGACGCTAAATACAAGATCTTCAGAGAAACTATCGAGATCCAGCAACGGTGGAGAAAGGAAATGGAAGAGGCTGCCCAATAACACTCTCAAAGGTGTCCAACGGGAAATAAGCCTAGAGGCAGAAACAAATTTGTACACTACACAAGCCGAATCACGTGCTCGCAGAACAATTTCAGAGCAGGCTACAAAGCGCGTCGGGACAGGACAAGGATGTTGACACTAAGTATGTCTCGAACATACTCAAGTCCTTTGCCTCAATTCATCCGTGACTGCGCGCGTGATGCTTGACGGTCCAGGGTAGAACAGCCAATGTAGTAGGCAACAGTACGGAAAGTAGTCGAATGCTACGCGTAGCCTCACAATGATGCTGATATTCTGGCCTGTGGCCTCATAGTACGGACTGGTCACCAGTCTAGCTGGGAATGGTCTTACACGTTCCCTGTGGGTGTCGTCATACAATATACTCCTGCCTCAACGTCTCCATGAGACGATGAACAGTGGCCTTGATATTAAATCAGTTACAACACAGCACCATGAGAACGACCTTCACTCCCCCGAGTAACAATGGCTAGAATCCATCCTCCCCCTCGACCATGAGAATCTTCATCCGCCATCCCTTGTAATCATCATCCATCTCGTCATCTGCCCATTCGAAATCTTCATCTCTCGTGCCTTGCCCTCCTCCAACTCCATCATTTGTACCCCCTCCTTTCAAGGCCTGTTGACTCAATGATGGTTTGGATCCAGGAAGAGGGGGTCCGGAGAGATCGCCAGCTTCGACTCCACCTACAATATCGACATGTTCGTCTTCTCGGAGTTTCTTGCGGAGTGCAAGTTCGGCTTCGTCTTCCTGTTATCGAAGTTCGACAGCAAAGTTAGCTATCTACTCACCACCGACCCGAGAAAAAGCTCACCAAGTCAAACTCTGACTCTCCCTCCTCATACCAGACGTTTTCATCTGCCTCTTCGAAGCCACCCGCAAACGCACCCCATCGTTCAGGAGAGGGGCAATGCCAGACTAAAATGGTGCCTTGGTTTGTAGTCGAGGCAAGGCGGGATGCTGTTGGGTGCCACTGAGGTGGTGAAGGAGTGAGCACGCGACTTGCACAGTCGAAACCTGAAAGGGGGAGAATGGAAGAACGTACGTGAACATCCACAAGTGGCTCTCTCCCGCCATCCAACGCACTCGCAAACTGTCCATCGTTGGAGATATCCCAGATGTAGATCTTGTGTGTCGCTGGGTCTGCTGCACCTGTGTTGTGGAGTTATGCGGAGAGTGCAGGAATCAATGTCGACGGGACGATTCCGTGATAGTGGCAGGGCGAGGGAGATCTCGAAATGAGACAGCGGATGTATAAAAATACCAAAGCAACTCACCTCCAGCAAGCCACTCTCCATCCGGACTATACGACATTGCACGCCACGCAACTTTTGATATCGGATCGTTGAACTTATGTGTAGGCTCCAGTTCCGTCTCAATTATCTGGTGCGTGTGTATGGCGACTGAATTTGTTTCAGAGGCCGAACCGTCGTTGAGGTTTGGGTTTGGGTCAGTAGGGGATTCCATGGGGAACGTGGCTTCATTTATGGCAGATGGTGTTGGGGACGAAGGATAATTGGGAAGCGTGAACTGGCGAATGGTTCGATCTGAGGAGTTTGTAGCGAGCCGCCTTTGTGTGCACACGGGCGAAATGGAGGTGTAACCTGAGGAACGGGGGAGGAAGTTAAGAGTGAACACCACTCACCGCCCTCCCTTAGCAAACTCCAGGCCTTTGATGACCCCTGCACCTGCTATACGATGTCTTCCAACTAACTATGAGCAGCGCGTCAGCTACAACCATTTTCTGTCTTGGTTGCATGGTGTCTGAGGCACAGGAAATGACGAATCACAGAGTACGCACAGATCACAGATCTTCGAGACCAGAGCGACGACAGCAAGAAACATGTAACTTACCCCCCTTGTTCGAACGTTAAACACGTACAGAGTACCCGCCGAGGTACCAACAAAGACGTATCGGCCTGTAGGGTCGAAGCGGGCGGTGGTCATTATAGGACTACAGGTACGATGGTGCATAAAACGTGGAAGTCGAGCAAGTTGATGTCGAAGGCAAATACGTGGAGGGTTTGAGGTGAGCAGGTGCAATCATAGCTAACAAATGGAACAAGGCCACACACCGGGCTCTCTCATCGTCATCGTCCTCTTCACATAGCTCAAACCGTCCGCGGTGTGAGCTGCGCAAGTCGATGATGTATGTTTCGCCTGTACTCAGGAGTGCTAGTAGTATACAACTGTCGAGGCAGTCGCAGAGATCATCGTCATAATGGGAGCAAGGCATTCTCACCCAGTTACTCGCCTGTTCCTTGGATGAAAGCTTGCAGCGACCACTGGCGCGTCGAATCTGATGGTGGCATGTCTGCGAGGAGGATCGTGGGGCGAAGCAAGATCCCACACGATAACATTCCAGTCTTTGGATGCAGTGATAATGTAGCGCGAGTTTCGTGACCAGCTACGGGTTTGGTGAGTATCGCACAGTGGCCACGCGATATTGAGCGGACACACTCTACAGCAGTGACACCCTTCACATGACCCTCACACCACCTGATTGTTGCTCTCGTATCGAGGTCCCAAATGACGGCTGATCCGTCACTGCGTGCAGCTGCAAGGAATTTACCAGAGGGGTCAAATCGTGCAAAAGAGGCGCCTGAGACGAGGGACGTCTGTACTGTCGTGGGGTGGGTAATCGTAAAAGGGTCTGCCAGAGAGTGGATGGAACATTGTTGTGAGTGAAGTGTGATGGAATGGAGTAAGAACAGGCGCACTGAGGAGAGATGCATTCATGGCCGTTGACGGTTGCAGTTGAAGACGCCTCCGTTGATCGCTGTCGACGTTGATGATGACACCTACACTCAAACAAGTGCTCGACTCGCTCGCTGTCCCTTCTGCCTTTTCACAATACAAAACGATAACGGACGAGAGTGTTCTGACCAAGTTGTATACATGGAAATCGAATTTGCAGTCTAGTCTCAGCCAACTTGACTCGTTCGACGTCCCGACACTTTCACTTTCTGAGCAGGCTGATCTTGTTCGCGTCCTTGCCCCGTTGACTGCTGTTGCCCAATGGTCCTCTCCAGAAATACGCCTTGTCGCATCTGGTATTTCTATATGTCCATGAAAGAATTTCCCGTTAACTCGTCCGTCCAGCCCTCCTCAGCACCCTCATTCCATCACGCCAGGTGATCAATCACGTCCTAAAACACATCGTCAAGCCTCTCTTTGCTCCAACTCCTCATCCTCGTCTTCACACATCCACAGCACGCATTCTTCCCCGTCCAGCCGACACGCAAGACACCTATGTTCAGCAGACATGGAAAGAGCATCCGGGACTTGATGAGGTCGTGCGGTGGGGTGTCCTCAATAGCGAGGTTTGTTACATCCCTCTATGAGTGCGAGTGGAGAAATACTGACTTTCCCTCCTCCATCTCATTGATAAGCCCTCGGCATATGAATCGACATGGCCACTACTATTACCCCCCGTCATGTCTTTCCTCGACGACTACCAGGTTCCGTTCAAGGTCCTGGGTGTCCGTCTGGTTTCTGATATGCTGACACGTGTACCTTCGGAATTGCTCCTCAGGACAGGTGTAGATGCATTGTTGTTCACCGTGGGTTGTTCTCGTGCATGATGCATTGATCTCTAACTTAAAAGTAGTCCCTCATGAGTTCTCTCAACCATCTTCGTGACCCATCAACACCAGAACTCATACATATAACCGTACCAACCACCCTCCAGCTCATCGACCTCGCCAACCCATCTCTGTCTCCTCTACATGGGATATCTCTTCACACCCAACCACACAGTAATGAACCCGGTCAGGCTACTGAGCTCATCCACACACTTTCCCCCACACACTCCAAATCTCTCTCGACCCGCTTCACCCGCCTCTCGACCCTCCTCTCCTCTGCCCTCCTTGGCACAGTGATCATGTACACACCAACCCTCCTCCCCCCCGACCCAGCTCCAGGTCCCGATCCCGATCCTTTCGCCGATTCTGAGCACGTGGACACCAATTCTGAGCAGGTCGCAGACACCCAGCCACCAACTAAACAACCTGTCAACCCAACCCTTGTTGCAGCAGCCCAAACCCTACCATCCGTCTTATCCGCTCTGGGCATGGGAAGTTCTCGGTTCTTGAAAGGCGTCATTCCCGTCTTAGCTGAGTGGCTGGCGTTGCCTGTGTCTTCTGCTGCTGGTGTATCGAGTGCCGTAGGAAGGGTGCCGAGTGTTGGAGCAAGCGCAGCAGATGTTGCGGAGAGCATTGGCCAGCTTGACCAGGACACAGGACTGTCCGTACCCGAGCTCGCACTCTACTTCGCGTCTCTGTCCAGCATCTCTGTTCTCTTCCGCACGTGTACCCCGCGCATAAGGAGGTGGGCGACGACACTTGTGGATGCACTCGGTCGGTGTTGGGTTGGGTGTCTGGACGCCGAGGGCCAGAGTGGGGATAACCGTGTTCCAAAAGACAGTCTTCGCCTTTTGAAGGAACGTCTAAGGGAAACAGCGGTTCAGTTAGCGGAGCTGTGTCCTGATGTTGTCGAGGTGTGTCTGCGTCTACACATATCTTCTACTCTGATCCTCCGTTCTCCCCGTTCCTATTTCCCCCCTTCTTCATTCGCCCATCCTGTTCCCCTACTTTGCAGAATGAGTATGGCCGCCTTTTAGCCTTCGACAAAGCTTTGTTCGGCGGATTGGTAGGAGGAATTGAGGTTGTCAGGTGCAGTGCAAGCCCATTTTCAGGCGACGATAGATCCCGAGATCCCGGCATGGGTGCGAATATGGGCGAAGTTGCGGAGCCAATGGAAGAGGATAGCGACAATGATGTGGAAAAGGAGAGCTAAGCATGTCCAAGTGCAGGGTGTGGGATACCGAGGCCAATTAGCCTCAGATAACCCCAACCTGCAGACTCCACACACTGATGCATTCCTCCTTGGCAGCCATGTATGTCTACTGTTGTGGTCTGTCTCGGATCCTGGAGATGAGTCTGTAGGTGCTTGTTCAATGCCTTTGGTGGGTGATTGGTGATAGATGGCATTGAAGAAGGGTAATAATCCAGCAGACATAAATTGCATCCTGCTGATGAAACTAAATCAACTACATGACTGATTTAAAAATATAACACTGAAGGCCCATCAACCAATGTTTCACAGCAAAATACTATGTTATTTTATATGTTCAAGTTTACTTGACCTGTGCAAGTGTGGGTTCCAGGCATTAAAGAGGGAGCTTTGCTCAACATTCAAGTGTGGTGCCTGTGTTCTACTAGTAGTACTAGCATCAGGAAAACCTCAACTTGTTTAATTGTGACTTACAGCTGTGACCAAGTAGAATGACATTTGTACATATTTTTGTCGTTGTGTTAGGGTACATTCCAAATCCAGAACACATCCCCAGACGTGTCCAAACGCATTGCAGGATCAGTCATTATTCAGTTATCAGGCTATACAACATGTCAGACATCTCCGAAATCGACGAGCTTTATTCCCCAACACCAGAATCCAACAATGGGCTCAATTACGACCTCATTGCTGATGGTAAGCACAACATTTCGGCCTGCCAGAGATAGATTGACTCGGAGGGTGTGCAAAAGAACCATCCACATTCATCTATGAATTCCCTCCCAACGGACATGCGACAGGTTCTGATATACCTAATCACAATGTAGCGACTTTGCCATTGAAGGCTAGACAGAAGAGACGTGCCCAAGCTATCGAGTACAGTGACTCTGAAAATCAAAGTGTCTACCACTGTGACTGGAAAACCAGCAAAGCGAAAGCGG
>KN819325.1:359307-374947 GCA_000827475.1 Paxillus involutus ATCC 200175
ATCACTAGGTCTTGAGTGAAGCTTCATTTATTACACCTTACACTTGTAACACTGAAGCTTTACACCTACAGGGTGTAGTGCTGTGATTGATCTCTTCAATAGGTTTCAGACAAGCCCACTCAACATAGGCTGCAATATCCTCTGGCAACATGAATTCACACTGCTCAAAGAAAGCAACAACTGCCTTCTGCACATGCTCACTGTCAGTGTCCGGTTCAATCCTGGAATGCCCAGAGGGAACCCAAAGGATCAGGTTGTCAGGATGAAGGGGACAGGGATCCAGAAAGTCCTAAGGAGGTCTCAGAATGTGTCAGGATGGATGGGAATTAGATTGAATGGAGATGGGAAATCATGGGATGTGACACCATCATGTGACCCAATTCACATGAAATTTGTGTGAAATTTGTCTAAGTCTACAATCACTACTACACTAATGATTAGGACTATTAATAGTACAAGGCTGTTGTGCTCTGTGAACTCTGTTGTGCTCTGTTGGTGTCTGCCTGGTTGTCAGAGCAACAGATCCTGTGCTAGCTATGCCACACCGTGCCAAGGCTGTGAGCTGCTGTCATCTTCTGTAAGCACTATCACATTACCATATTCTGACAAAATTTTACTGATGCAAGAATTTCAAGTCCCAAAAGAACACCAAATATATCACTTTTTAGGAATAGTGATGATTAATCATCTAATCCAAATCCAATTATAGTTCAGCAATCTTATGTAATTATATATAAATCTATATTTGGCTTGTTTTTATCTATTTGGTTATGGCTTTGGAAATAATCAAAAAAAACATTGGCAAACAAGTGTCAACCAAGTGTCATTATAAAGATTCATCTATTTGTCATACTACCACGTCTCTTATCTACTTCACTTTCCATCAACATAGCTCACTATATTGGTAAGTTGACAAGACATTTTGCATGTCAGGATTGGCATGCACCCCCTTCGGATTAAATATTCATTAATGCCCATATTATTCTTTTGACAGATCAAAAATTCAACTGTGAGCTATGACCTCAGGCTGTTGTTTCTAAATCCATTGATTAACTGGTGGTTTTCCTTCAAAGGGAGGGTCACATAATCAATGGAGGCATTGTTGACATTCTCACCCCAACAAGCTGTGACCTCTCCATCGTCCTTGCCAACATTGTCTTATCGTAGGCTCTTCAATTTCTTTTGAACTGAATTTGCTTTGCTTAGTGTCTTGATTTCTTCTCAGTCACTACTAGTACTCCATGGAACTTGGTAGATGCATCTCCTGCAGCATCACCCAACTTGAAGCCACATGCCAGTGATGGTTTGAAAAAAGTATGTGTGGCTTATCACTTTCTAACATGATATTGCTATCATTCATGCTCGGAAGACATCACCCGTGACCCTAGGACGAGCGGAATCATCATCACTGCCGCATGCAAACCTCCAACAAGTGGTTCATTACATGGCTGCTGGTTGCATTGCATCATCTAACCAGCCACTTGACCTCCCATCCTGGACTCCACTCAGAAAATCCGGAAGTGATGCCAGAATTCCGCCCATATCCTCAGAGTTTGAAGACAACGAGCTCCCAGCTGAGGTATCCAAAGTCGACGCACGTCGGGGTCAGGTATCCAGCACAGCCACAACCTCACCAACTGCCAGCCGTGCCTCAGGCGCGTCAAAACCGACTTCAACATCATCTTCACTCGACGCAAAGACAGGGACGGGCAAGAAAGCACGTTTCATTGGCGTCGTCATTGTTTCCAAGCCCCCAGTTTCTCGCAAGTCTACTTCAGATGTTCAGCCTGCACAGGCACCTTCCAATGGGACCACGCTAAGCTTGGTTGACGCGTTACGGCGTACATTCGATGCTAACATTCATTGTGACTCACTCCCTCCACGTCGGCCTCGCGTGTCTTTGGACCAGGATGACGACGTCACCGAACCTGAAGATGACCGGCCAAAGTTGAACAACCGGCTTTTTGCCCGTCGTCGTGCGCGTGCGACAGCGAATACTTCCGAGGATACCACGCCCGTCCCGCAGGCCGTTACGCAACGCCAACCTAGACCATTGAAAGCAATCTCGTACGAGGCAAATGCTGCCCAGGTCGACGCCGCGCTCGGGACAGTGGTGGCACCTGTCACCTTGGAAGCCGAACTGGAGTTTGGCCTTAGAGATGTGCATGCCGTTGGTCAGGGGGAAAGTGGGAAAGTAATCTCCGATGAGGTCGACGTCGGAGGACGCGACGCCATCGTTGCGGCGGATGGTGGTGTGATTGCCCCGGCGAATGTGGAGAATGAACGATCAACTCCGATGTTGAGAGTCCTCAGGAACGCCGAGCCGTCTGCGGTGCTCACGCCATATCTATCGCGGGGAGAAAAGTTCAGACAGCGGCTCAATCTTATGTTCGGCGAGGACGCGACGGTTCGGGGGGACAGAGGTGCACGGCCGAGACTGGTGAGTGGGGGTCGTAGTGAGCTTGCTTCGTGTGCTAACACATTCATACGTTACTTCTTTCTAGGCTGTGCATGACCTTTTCTTCACCCCGCTTGATGAAGAATATGGTCCAACTGCCAGTGAATCTACCACGTCTGCACCTCACTCCGCATCCGCAGACAGCGCCAGCGTCGACCCTGACTCCAACACCGAGCTCACCAGTCAATCCCCCGATCTCCAGCCCATTGACTCTTCCGCAATCCCCAAAGTCTCGGGGAAACGTCAGCTTTCCCAAACTCTGGAAGAGAACGAAGGCGGTCCAATGATGAAGAAGCCAAAAGTTGATATTAGCGAGGAACAAATGAGTGGATGGATCGCCGCTTTGCAACGTCTGGTCAAAGGTAAAGTTCGTGTCAGGGAAGAGGTGCGCCTACTCGTGGCTTCAAATCACGTTCTTAGTCATAATCGGTGATCCCTGCGTAGGGTCTGGACACTATGAGCATCATCCTCGCGGAAATACAATCTGCCAAAGACGATTTGGATACAGGTGGATCAATGGTTAGTCGTTTGATAACCCGTTTGTTTGTGATGTTCACTTGCAGTATCCCTCAGACCTCAGAGCTGCGTGAAGGCCTTAAGCAACTCTCGGAATTAGACGACATCCCTTTTGGAGATAGAAATCACCTTCGCCAGCGGGCTGAGAAGATCGTACTCACTTGGCCCTGCCCTGCTTGACGGCGAAGGTAGTAAATATTGATATCCTTTGCTTCCTATACCATATTCTTCCCTTTCTAATATGCACTTGCTATGTCGCTTGCTTTCTTGCTATGAGTTTTATGTAGAAAAGCTGAGATTCCCTATTGCAATGAGATATGCTTCATGACCAACAGTTCAATGTTGCAACAGCTGTTACATGTGAAAGAATGGTTTGCAAGGTAGGGAACTGCGAACAAGTCTGGCTGGAATCTCATCACTTCCCCACACAGAAGGAACTGAAGATTGCGCCCAAAACTTCCTCGGCACTGACATCCAGGCCAGACACAGCTCCAATCGCACGAGCGGCATAACGCAAGGATTCTGCAGCGATATCAATCTGTGACAGTGCTATGAAAAGTCAGGGCGGCTGAAGTCCTGCACACGGTGGATGACATACGGAAAGACTTGAACTCCTCCAGATGCCTCACTGCGGATTCCAGATAGTCTCGGTGTCGTGCTTGAGTGACGAGGGGAGAATCATCAAGAGACATGTTCTCAGAAAACCTTGAGTCGTTGCGTGAGGACAGAATGAGGACAGAATGAGCGTGGTTATCGACCTGACTCACGCGTATCTTTCCTTGAGAAACAATGCAAGACCATCCAAAAATTCATGCGTTCCCGCGCCTGTATGAAGGCTTATTTTCCACGACTTCGGCATGGTAGCTGGCGCGGTTGGAGGGATAGAACGCTTCAGTGGTCCCCCAAAGTCGCCCGATAATGCATCGAGGGCAAGGTCGGATTTGTTGAAAAGGAAGATTGTGTCAGGTTTCAGATGGTTGACGACGTCTGCCGGAATTTTGAACTCCACATCTCCTTCCGCTGTTCGCGATGCCACTTCTTCGAGAGAAAGGACACAAATGGAAACGTCCGATGCCACGACGCTAATGTTTTCATGCCCGCATTAGGTCGGGTCAAATCAAATGAGGCGAAAATTGGGCTCACACATCCCCAGCTCGCTCAACACCAATTCTTTCGACAACATCCGCAGTTGTCTGCCGAATCCCCGCAGTATCATTCAATACGACAGGCAACCCTCCAATATCAAGGGTGAGGCTCAGTACGTCCCTCGTCGTCCCTGGAATCGGAGAAACAATCGCAGCATCTCTCTCGGCTATATGAAGGTCACAGAATGCGAAGAGGAGCCATGGTTGCATTGCACGGATAGGGTGAGACAAAACGGAACATTAGCAAATGAAACATTTGCACGAACCAAGGAAATTGAACAGGCTACTCTTTCCGGCATTCGGGGGACCAAAGATGGCCAGTTTGATACCAGTGCGAAGGATTTCTCCTCTGCGACTGTCAGACAGATGCAAGCAGATGCATTTTATGATCTCCTGGGCACGAATGCAGGCTTGAAATTGTCTGAGTACCAAAGTTAAAGCAGAGGAAACGCCATGCAGTAAACCGACCTTGTTCGAACATCTCCTCTTGCCCTAACTCATCAACGTCCTCACCGAAGTCGATGAAGCCTTCAACGTACATGAGACATTCCAGGATTTGGGCTCTCAACGCATCAAACCGAGCTCGTTGAATGCCCTAGAACATGAGCTGATGAGCGCGAAAAGATCGTCTGATGCAGGCGGAACCTACGGCTGCACTATTCATTGCAACGCGCCTTTGAACCTCTGTCTCGGCGTCGATCAGGTCGCGCAAACCCTCCACCTGGGTCAAGTCTAGTCGCCCGCCTTCAAAGGCACGGCGGGTGAACTCTCCTGCTTGCGCTGGGCGACAGTACGGCAACTTTGACAGTGCCTGAAGGATAGAAGAGAGCACTGCTCGACCTGAATGCACCTGCAGTTCAAGAACATCCTCTGTAGTGAAGGACTTGGGGCCTGTAACAGGTATAGAATCAAGCGATTGGATTTCTGATAGTGATTTACCCACCTTTAAAGAAAAGGACTAACCCGTCGTCAAGTTTCTCTCGGGTAATTGGGTCAATGACCGCACGAAGCTCCGCGACCCACGGGATAGGTACCTTGTTGGTAGCAGGGGCGCGAAGGCTACGAGTCACGGCCTTCCAGACCTTGAAAGCGTGAGGCCCTGATACCCTGATGACAGCAACACCTCCCTTGCCAGGAGGAGTCGACAGGGCATAAATAGTTCGCCGTTGAGCATCCGAGGGCGTTGGTTCACGGAATGGGTTAATATGAGCACTCTGCCCACTCACATGGTTGGCGTGGACAGGTGACGGATATGGGTAGGGAAGGAGGCTATGCGAGTGGGTCGAATTTCTACGTGGAATAGATGGGGTAAACTTTAGGAAAACGGGTGTCGGCAACACATTTAGGGAGTATGATCTGCCGACGTGTCGCACTGACAAGGTGGTGATGCTGCAGCTTGACCATGGCCGCAACATGTACTCGTCGACTCTGTTATTCACTCGCCTCCGTGACCTTTCTGACCACTCGATTGAGCTTTCAGCCATCCTCTAGATCTGGCTTTTCCCACGGAGATGCTAATTACCCTTGTCTGCAAACCAAGACTGACTCGGGATCAGCAACCTTGTCCACATATTCCTCGAGTACTACTTGGAGTTTCTCTGCAGCCAACCAGTCTTTCGCTGAACCGCGTACATTACACTCAATATGGGTCAAACACGTCCGTTAGTTCCCCGCGTAACATGGTTATAGCGCTCACGAGACAATGAACAGAATCCCAGTTCATGGAGGACATGCAAAAGCGGTCCAATTGTACGTCGGATTATAAAGTCGTCACCTCCAAAATAACCTGTTGATCAACTAGTTACCTCCGCTGAACTAGAACGACTGAAGAAACGATTCATGAAACTGGATAGGTGCTGTCTACTTCAATCACTGGGCGCTACTAGTTTGCTCACATGCTCATAGTGATGGATCAGGGTCTATAGACCGTGAAGAGTTCTTGCAAATACCCCAGATCGCTACCAACCCGCTGGCATCACGAATGATAGCCATCTTTGACGAAGAGTGCGTATCTCGTGTGGTCCCCCTTACCCATCAGTGCGGACGCTAATTGTCTTCTTGTTTGATGTCAGTGGCGGAGGGACTGTTGATTTCCAAGAATTCGTCGGTGGCCTCAGTGCTTTCAGTAGCCGTGGTGGCAGAGAAGAAAAACTACGATGTGGGTCACGTTGTCTATTTCTCACTCGGATCCTCACCCACCTGCGACATAGTTGCTTTCAAAGTTTACGATGTCGACCGCGATGGCTACATCTCCAACGGCGAACTGTTCCTTGTACTCAAGATGATGGTTGGGAATAACCTCAAGGCGTGTTGCACGGGCACCGATATATCTATTAAAAATAGCTAATCTGTCGACGATTTTCTAGGATCAGCAACTCCAGCAGATCGTTGACAAAACAATAATGGAAGGTGACCTTGATCGAGACGGAAAACTCAGCTTCGAAGAGTTCGCACAGATGGTTTCGAATACGGTTAGTATCCAGTACTCGTTCACCAAGTATTTCAGCGTTCTGACAACTACGCGTGGATAGGATATTGTGAAGCAAATGACACTAGAGGATTTATTCTAGGCTGGACCCCGCATACCCCTCCCTCGGTATCACGCAGAATAATACCAGGTCTGTACACCAGTCGACGAACAAGCCAGCATTTCGCTGTCGCACCTGCATGTTGTACTACATTACTGTTATTATCTCGTGTGTATGTTAGATTCTGCATATCAACGAACATGTTTCAACTCCAATGACCTTTACTTAAGAATGTCAAGGACACATCCAGTCTCCTCAAAGATCCTCCGCAGTGCAACTTTAACTAGAAGTTCGTGACTTTAACGCTTCACCACGCGTGCGGCGAAAAAGCCCATCTTTCATACGTAAAAAATCATCTCGTTTGCATGGAGAGGCGTGCACACACGTTTTTTTCGTGGGCCTCATCCGTTCCGCTGCAACTCCCCAGGCCCAAGTATCAGTCTCCCCTAGGCAGACAAAGAATTCCAAGTATGCCAGTGAGATCTTGAGAGTCGTTACTATTCACCACTGACGAATTTTTGTAGACAAAACTCCTCGGAGCACTCTCGGAACGCGGGCGAAAGGGCGAAAGCGGTCTAACGATTTGCGTCTAGTTTAGTGCATTCCCGCAGCACCACCTGCTAAATTTATCCCGACGACCTATGAAACGTTAATGAAGATATTTGATACACTGACCAAGCCGTTGTAGATCAATACTAGTACCCCCAGGCTCGAGTTCTCCATCCCCAAATCGCCTCGGAAGGTGCGCAGCAGCAAAACTGCGGCAATTAAAGCGTTTCAGGTCAGCAATAGACTTCTCCATCACCGGCGCTCATACGACGTACCGTACATGTTGCGCAGTCAGACTCGGATATGACACCCATGACAATACAGGGTCGCGAAGAGAAAGCGAGCTCGGGAGAGTAGATAAGGAGTCCTCTTCAGGCTGCGGGTCCAGCAGAGTCTTCCGACTACAAACTCCCAACATCGACGCGTCCAAGCCGCCATGGTCCCCTCACTTCGCACTGTTGTCTTCTCCCTTGGTTTCATCGCCGTGTCAGTGGTCGCGCAATGCCCAAGCGGAACGCAGTTCAAATGTTGTTACCAAAGCCAGCCTGTGCGTACTCCCCATGCTCGTGCCAGAACTACTGCCGTAGCTGACCTATTCGATGTTATCCGCGTGTCAACAGGGCTCGGATCCTGCAGAGATTACGCTGATGCAAAACTATGGCGTAGACAACCCCACCAATGAAAGCAAGCTCGTGGGACTTGGCTGCAGCGACGCAAGTACTCCTGGGCAGTGCAGCAGCGGTCTAGTGGCCCTGTGTTGCACAACCAACGAGGATGTAAGGCATTTTTCATTGTTGCCGAATGGTTGATTGGAATGGTTATGTTTTGCAGGAGGACAGCTTCGGCTGCGACCAGGCATAGATGTCGACTCAAGAAGTCCCCAGCTCTCTGCGAGGGAATGGGAAGCTGGCCTGGTTGTCAGTTCCGAGCCTTGGAATCCCAGAAAATTGGGGAGTAGCCAACAGATGCATGGATTCATTGATATCAGTAGACTTGTGCAACATAAAGCTGCCCTTTTCCCATGATGCTAGATACATATGTTATAGAGCTCAAACCTTCGATGGCTCCTCGTTTGCGAGTTATGCTTCGATCGAGCGGGACGAGTGAAGACGTTATGTAAAGTACGTAAAACAGCGCACTGTCATTTGTATGGGTTCTATATATAAAACCACTTGCAAGTTGCAACGTTTCAGAAAGGAGGCTGATATTAGGCTGTAAAGGACAATATAGTTAACAAGAATGTAGCACACAACATGGTAATCAAGGTAGGTCGTCCGAAATCGTGGAAGATGTATGTAAGATGGTAACGAGCGATCTGTAGAAATAACCAAGGCCAGACATTCACTATCAAAGGCAGACAACGACGGGACGTCATACCGTGCGTCTGGGTGTGACGAACGCCCAGCCATTGCATCAGGTACGGGAGGTTTTTGCGATGGCAACAATTGCCAACTGGTGAGCCGAGCCACATCACTGTGGTTGGGCCACGTGTAGCTCAGCATAGCCTCTATTCTAAACGCCGTCCTGGCGTGCTTGACCATGACGAAAACGGCGTATATGGTGCGATGCGGGGGGTGTGAAGGCGATTACGGGTTAATATAAAGGGAAGGGGGAATCGTAGTCATGGTTGTACAACAGAGATAAGGGAGGGACCGGGGAATGAATCGTATACATCTGGGTAAAAGAAAAGTGGGGATAATTTAATTGACGTCAAGTTGCGCCAGAGATTTTATCGCTGCCAAGAAGGAACACCGATAACAAATGGTGAGTGGGAATTTGGCTTCCCGACGTGGTTGAAAAAGGAGTGGGATTGCTGCGTCGGCTGCGATGCTTGCAAGTAAAATGGATCGGTGGAAGTGAATAGCGAGGAAGGACAGGAATCAATGGGTGAGCTCATGCCTGAGGCGGACATGGGAGTGGGTGCTGGGGTAGGAGCTAGTCTCGTCGAAGATCCATGGGTATCTCCTTGGTAGTGTGACCACAGATATGCATTTGGAGAGCGTGGCGAATCAAATGTTACCATGTCCTCCACAGTGCGTTCCTCATCCATTTCCTCGGAGTCATGCCACCCTTCATCGATGCTCTGTTGCCGTACGGAAGAGGAACTACGTTTACGAGCATGGTCTATGTTCTCGGGAAGAGGCCAGATGAATGTGGCGGATGAAGGGGTCCTAGCAGTAGGGGTAGTGCAATGCTGCACATTTGTTGGATCACGTCGGGCAATATTGACACTAACTCCATGCACGAAGGACGGGGGAGGCGAAGATAAGGATAACTGGTGTGCGAGCAAGGTCTGGGCCAGCTGGGCCTGGAGAAGTAATACGAGAGCGGAGGTGGCAAGTAGATAAGCACCTACGCCAAGGGGTGTGGGGTATATAGGGACCATACCTGCAGTGCAGCCAAGTCGATAGCTTCCTGACCTATGTGGTTTGCGGAAAGAGAGGCGACGAGATCTTCAACGGACAGGCTCATGATGAAAACGGTGGTTGGTGGTTGAGGTGATGTCTGAAGTGCCCCCACTAGGACACAGGAGAGACGCCGTATCCCTACTAGTACATGCCGAACACAGTGTCAAGGCAATTTCCGGTGCCCAGCAAGTCGAATACCGGAAATCCCCGCAACACCTTTTAAACTCTTTTCCTAGGACTTGCTTCGCTTCCTTCGCGGGAGCAAATGACGCCCCTCGCATCATCCCCAACGAACACACCGCAAGAACCAACATTCATCTCAAAAATTTCAGCCAGGGTTCTGCATGTTAGCAAGGGGAAGTGAACTGGATACTAATCTCCTTGACCAGCACTAGCACTCAGCCCTGTTTATTCGATAACCCTCCGAGGAGTCGAGTTTGCTGACCCTGCATTTTGCAAATATTCGTGCAGGATTGCCAATTCCTGAGAGAAATTATGTATGAGAACGCTTCGATGTCGTTGGTTTACTTGCCAACACACCGTTTGTCGTCCTCCGTTGACCCACCGCAAGCTCTCCAATTGCATCATTTCCGCAGATGTGACGTATTACTGAAGTACTTACACCCCATGGAGGTGAACGGACGCCAAAGCCACAATGGACCGTTCACCGGTCCGTCGGTCCATGGTCTGGGATGGTCTCCCCTCGATTACCAAGCATTGATGACTACGATCCGGACTTGCCTCCGGACACCTCCACTAAATGCGGGCATGTACACAGAGAGGGGGACATACTCTCTCAGAACAGGCCAAGCGATACTTGTTTCACAATTGACGCAGTCTGTTATTTAGCATTTCCACTGCTTTCCCAAGTAACGCAAAGTACTTCAACGCCCCGTTGACTACCTGTCCATTATCTGACGAGCTCAGCTTCGGCTTATGCCGGTGGCGTTCTTCCTGTACATAATGTTAACCCTCCCGGCGGATCATGCCCTCCCGCCGCTCAGCGTGCATTGCCTTGGCCTTTTGATCATCAATGATTAATGATCGATGATACACGCGCACAGCTCTGCAGTTCTGCTTGTCTTTTGAAGTAACCTGACAGCTCCTGACAGTTCTTCGAGACGACGGACCGAGGGTCGATCGACTTGTCCTTGTTCCATACGGGACACAGGCTCCAATGTCGTCGTGTGCCAATCAGATTATTGGCGCGCACGGGAATGATCAACTGATGAGTTAAAGTTGATGTGGAATACAGCACAGGCCGCGGATATCGGGAATGACCCCACTGCCTGCTTGGGTGTCCCAATTGTTTTACAAGAGGAAGTGCTTAGCTGAGGCCTGTTCAGCGGGCCGCTCACCTGAGCAGCGATAGGAAATATATCACCATATAGATTAGTTTTTGACAACAGAGTGGTAGTCACGATGGGATATCCGAGTATTACACATAAAGTGGTAGTGGGCGTGACGGTCATGAACGTCATTAAATAGTACGAAAGAAGAATCATGCCTGCAAATCACGTCTGGCAACATCGCTACACGTCGGAGATCGTCGTCACGCCTCCTCCGGATACTGATCCCCGTTGTCGAGGCTCCCATGTTGTAACCGGAACCGACATCTCCATCGCATTGCTTCTGAACGTGCTGGGGTTTTGTGTCATGAAGTGTTGACGCGTGTTCAGAAGCAGGCGGCTCCCCATGAGTGAAGGGATGGCAGAAGACCACCTGTGGACAAAGATCAAGTTGACCGTCACAGAAACGTCATAAAAGGACTCACGGCATGATGATATTGATGTAGTTTGGTCGGTATGCAAATACAATCGTTGATGCCAAAAGTTCTGCAAAGACCCTTCGAAATTTAGGTGAGTGACATATGATGACTTCGTTGCTAAATCACGCTCACACGACGAAGTATAGCAAACTGTCGGATCACATAGGCTGTAAGTGCACTGTCCCCAAGCAAGTATTATGCACTGACCTGTCTCTTGCCAACAGCACGGACAACCTACTCCGTCCTTGCGCGCTGCCCAGTGCTTTCTTCATCACAAGTAGGCAAAGTATAGGCTCTACTATCATCGCTGGAACCCAGAAACCCGCAGAAAGTGGGAGAAGGCCTTCGTAGTAGCATCCCGTGGACGTTGAAATGACTGGAAGACCTAGAAATCGGAGACATGAGCTTCTTGATCAATGGTACACAGATTCAGACGAACTCTCTATGTGAGTGATCGTAACGACTATAAGGGAAATCATTACTGCAGCCTCCAGCACGCTCAGTGCGACGAGGAAAGTGAGCATGCTTTTGCTGCGACCATACACTGCCCATACCTAATAAAAGTTAATACCTGTTGCACAGGTGAAAGCGTAAAAGCAACATACCCGGAGCTGTAATACCACTAACATGTGATGCCGGTATCAGCAGCAAGTTTGATTTGAATGATATGGACACTACCTTGCACAGAAAGAGTCATAAGGAGCGTTCTGGAAGAGAATTAGACTAGACTCAGCGGGAGAGATATCGAGAGCTTACACAATGTCGTCACACATGAGATAAATTGAACATCTACGATACCGTTAGATCAGTAACAGAGAACAAAGATCACCTCGCGTACATCTAGGCAAGTAAAACACGAGATTATAAGCATGGCACCTCACAACGAAGAGAATCGTAGACGTACGTTGGGTGGTGCCAGTCCACCTGGGAAAAGGGGAACTTTCAACCGTCCTCAGCAGGCAGACAAAGGATGAAGAATTTCAGCCTCACTTATATCGAAGGACAACCATAGCAGGGCCAGCCAGCCATTCTACATGGTGGGTTAGATACTGGTAGATGTGCAAGCACGAGCAACGCACAAAAACGTAAAGATAGGTGATCCAGCCTTTTTTCTTGGTCCAGATGAAGTCAACCTATGATGTCGAAAGTTGGTATGTTGCGTCTAGGTTGATCATTTCATGCAATACCTCCTCCTGGATAACAATCACTGCACCATTGGATCAGATGTTAGTGGGCATATCAGATAGTGTGACCGAAATAACTCACATCGCTCATAGATCAGCAGTCCAAGTGCACCAGCTCGAGACTGTTTTCCCATGTCCACTTGTTCAGATGCATATCAGTTGGCCGAGTAATTTTGACTTTGCGTTTAACAATAACTCACGAGCTAGCTGCACAGAAAGGGGCACGGCGGTTACGGACATTGTGTGCAAGGACTGGATTGATGATATTGAGACGCGAAAGTTGGAAAAGAGGATAGCTGTTCAGGCTAAAGGGCTTGCGCGATCTTATAACCCTCTGTCATGATAGGCTATGCATATTGGGAGCGGTAACGGAAGTTTACGCATGTATATCCAAGTTGGACATGGATGGGAAAATACCTCATGGAGTTGGAAGGGCAATTGATGCTAGCGCGGAGCCGAATTGGTTACTGATCCCTTCCGCGCATAGTACTCGCGATCGATCATGATGTGGTTGCGAGGTCGAAAAAAGGTAATTGACATACTGATTGATGTGAGGCTCCCTGAATATTTGAATCCTCGAGAATTGGGCGCATCATGATGTGCAAGGCTGAGCTGGTCAAGTCAAAGGGCGATCACATCAAGGAAGTGCCACCAAGTCGAATATGTCGCAGGTTGCGAGTGGTTTTGGGAGACTCGAAACAATATTTAAATTCAATTTGGTAGGGCACGAATATCTGCTAGTGCATCGAAAACACCTTATATATTCATGCCAGAGGGCATTAGATACTATCCGACGGTAAGGCTTTCAGTTCACCCTCGCCCTCAACTCGAAAGCAGCGGAATCCAGTGGGGGCACAACATGAGGCCCTGGCGTTTGAGGTTTGCTGGCATCAACAGCAACCTTGGCCTGCTGCTTCTGCAAGCCTTGGAGGTACGTTGACCCCCCGGCCTTGAAGAACGCGAACCCAGAACCTACGATCCAGAAACCGTACCAACCGAGACGCGACCACGCCTTCAGGGAATCCGAGTAGGTCAACAGCATGAAAGGGGCAGCCACGTAGTTCAGAAGCAATATGGAGGCGAAGGTGCCAAGGAAATCATAGACGCGTTTCGTCAAAGTTGTAGGTGCTCCAGGCGGTGGGAGAACGAGCGGGCGGAAGCCAGCGCGACACATCCGAGCAGCAGAAGTGATAAACCCTCCCAAGGTGAATGTGAGGTAGTATCCGGGAGCGATACCATGCTAAATGATCGCAGTTAGTCTTTTCACCAGAGAACGTCATGTAACTCGTACCCAGAAAGCACTTGTCAAGAAGGTAAGCATGCTGCTGCTGAATCCAGGCCTTTTACCCTTGGGAGTGACACGCTTGTAGATACATTCTCTGAGCCAGATGTTCGTGTTGATGTTCCATGAGTCAAGGAGGACCTTGAAGTTCGGCGGCAGTTCGATGTCACGGACTTTGACATTTGCTGCTCCCTCCCAAAGTGACTCGCCGGAGGGCCCATATCCGGTGAAACCAAGTCCAGTAAGAATACTTGCTCCCTAAAACGCTGGTCAGCTCATGGGATATATCGGAAATAGGCATTCCATACCTCTGTCAGGGTCCAAATGGCGTAGTATTTGGAGCGCTCGATGAACCCGCAGAATTGGAAAATCGCAATCCTGGGAGTTGCGCCGGGTTAGATGTGTCATTACTTTCAGGGCGTTACCCACCGATATATGAGGTTCTGCTCTAGGAACTGGGTTGTGATGGCGATTCCAAAGTTGAAGGACGGGCCCAGAACAACAAAGAGACCCAAGAATGCAAGCCCAGTCAACATTTTGCGGTAGGCGACGCGTTTTCTGCCGTCGGGTACAGCCCTCCGCATCGGCTTGACTGATTTGCCTTCAACTGACTTGAACAGCGACTCATCGACCAGTGACGTGTAGGATGCGTAATCGAGATATGGTCCAACCAAAATGCCAGGGAAGTAGAGCCTGACGTGCAAGGGAATGAATAAGAGTGGAGTGCATGCAAACGGGTGAGGGTGACCTACGCGAATCCAAGGAATTCTAGCAGTGTTGGGTATTTAGTGACGCGTTTCTGGAGTTGCCATTTGTCTAAATCCTAAGTTTGTCCCATGAGTGAACAACTTAGTGAAATGGAGGTACACAGAACAACAAACCTCTGCAGGCCTCCTGCCGTCGAAGACATTCCAAGCAAAAGTCGTAAGCTTCATCGTAAGGACCATCTGAGGGCCTGTGATCTCAAAGGTTTCGTAACTCAAACCGTAGACGGCGCGTATGATATGGCTACAGATAGCTGTCAGCGACGACAGAAGCAAGCGCCAAGGCTCGGAATTCTACATACTTGACAGTCAGGTGTCCCATGACGAAGCTACAAGAAACGTGTTAGCAAGCGGGCCAAGGCGCAAGTCGCCGAACTCACGTGAAAACGATCCATGGCATGCTAGAACCCTTGACATTCGCAGCAATGTAGTAAGTGCCGAGGATGCTTGCAAGTAGTTGGATGAATCCCCATTGCAAGTTGAGGACGGGTATAAAGAAGAAGAGGGAGACTAGGATGCTGAATAGGTGCTTGAGATTGGCTTGGGATGATGGTATTCTAATAAAGAGACTTCCGAGGGGATAGGCAACTAGCAGACACCAGATGAGCTAGGCAGAATATGGGTCACCGAAGGATGAATGGAGTATAGCGAGTAAATACCTTGATCTGGTCAACAGATGCCCCGACAACATTTGCAAGGGGAACAAAAAGCGCGTCCATTGTGCAAGGGACGCCTTGCTAGAATGACAAGTCTAAGTACTGCCAAAGAGCAGTGAACCAAAAAAGTGTTCCCCAGCAAGTTGGCAAGCAACTTATTTGCGGCAGTCAAGCGGCGGCTAGACACGTGTACATAAATTCTCACGCACTTCACGTCAATTTTTTGTTTTTGCATCCGCGGACTCGGAGATGCCAGTCTTAGATCTAGGTCTTCAAAGCTCCATCGACATCGATGCTAAAGTGCTAGTCATCGTTCAGTTCGTTCTTGGTTGATGTCAGTCCATCCGAGATGCGCAGTACTATGGAAACTGTCGCTGACAAT
>KN819325.1:383149-436275 GCA_000827475.1 Paxillus involutus ATCC 200175
GCGGATCGCTTATCGGTTGTTTATCGTCAGCCCCTCACTTCTTTGTTTTGTCTTTCTACGATAAACATTATATTCCTGTTAACAAGGCGAACAGTCCATAGGTGAAATTTTCACAAGCGCATATGCTGGACGTAAACGGTCGTGCGTTGCTCGTTACCGACGAATTTGGAGACGATGATCTCTCCAATGGTGTGATTTCGCGCGATCTGTTGATTCGGTCGTTTCACGTTGATCTCGTTCTGCGCAGTACACGAATTGCCTCTGGCCCGTCTCTGGCCAACCGGAGATTGCGTGGTGATGCAGTTTGCTAGTCTCCGCCAGCTTGAACAGTGGTGTTCCGTCACTGACCAAGAACGACATCCCATCCTTCCACGGTATGAAAATTTCCGCACGTAGGCGGAAGCCAAGCATGATGGAAGCGTTACTTCAGCATGCATGCGTTCCTTCGTGTCGTCCGTTGGTGTTTGTTTTCTGTGCTCGTGTACGTCCGCGACCGGGTCGTCATGAGGTTTCGAGCTGCAACTGTCGCACGATGGGCCCAGTGCGGAAACAAATGGGCGTCGTCGAATAACAGTGGCCTTACTGCAGGATCGTTACAGGCTAGTCTCGGTGGATGGACCTTGCGCACGGGCTTCGGACATCATTGTTGATATACCCTTTGCATCCGTGATGTTCCTTTGTTTGCAGCTTGTGATCGTTGCTGATGCACATCACATATATACGGTGTGTATCGCAAATCTGTTGTTTTTGTGAATCCTAACACTGTCCTAGCTAGATTGCGAGGAATCTGGCGACATCGGACATTTGTCTGCGCTCCTGATCTGCTTTCCGTCGGGCCGAACTGCTAAAGCGCGCGTTTGGCTTGCAGAAGTCGATGTCATCCAAAGGAAAGGGTAAATTATAAATGACTGCTATCCGTGCCTAAGGAATGACTGAAATCTTGTAACAATGTCATCGTATCGGTGTAGTTATATAGATTGTTTACTTAACACTACAACGGCAGCCTGGGTCCAGGAGTTGCCCGGAGGGCTTTGTTATTATGCATTACATTAAATAATAGTATACACTATGCAAGCGAATAGTTCGTATGTGCTGCTCGTGATCGTTGTGTGTACAACATGTGGGTATAAAGTAACAGGCAAGTAAATAGCCAAAAAAAAACAAGTGCCCTGTGCTTAGGGGCAGTATGGCCCGTCTAAGTGTTCTGTCAAGTGTTCTGTCCCAAATGTTCTACGAAGCAATAGAGAAGTGTGCGCAATACATTCCAGCTGAGAGTGCAGGTGTCAGCAAAGGATGAATGGGTTGCTAGGACAAACGAACGACTCACCAACTAATCATAAGATACCCCTGCTACCCAGCTATTCTCGACACAATCGTTCCACCATAGTCCAAGCCTCCGCCAGCAAGGAAAACGTCAGGTGTGTTCTCAAATGGAACCACCTTGCCATGCAGCTCCTCTTCGATGCCATCAGCTCCGCCAAACACGGCCTTCCTCTTCCCCTTATCCTTGCGTGCACAATTGGGAAAGTCTACAGGTCCCACAACGGGCTTCACACCCTCAGACGTCGCCATCCTCAACACAGCACAGAGTGTATCGTGCACGTCACTGCCTTCCCAGTCAATGTCGGACACGATGTTGACCCACGAGTAATTAACGGGGCGTGGCTTCAGCTTCGACTTCTTCTCTTTGCCATGTCCGTGGGTGACGGTTTCGTGATACCCGCTATCCTCAAAGGGATGTTGATCTTTGGCACCCCCGATGCGCAGAGAACGGACACCAGCACGGAAGTTGTCGCCTGCAGTTGACACGACGCGATCCGGCGTGTCGCCTACGATGGTAGTGAACTGGGCGTCGACGTCTTGACGTGACGGATCGCGGACCGCCCGACTGAGAAGCGATCTGCCTGCCTCCCATATCTCACGGCCCCCAATGGTGTCCAGAATCGCGTCGAGTCGGACGCGTGACCGGGATAAATATGACATCAGGGAAATGATCGAACTTTGTTCACAATTGTATGGCGCAAGTGGCAGTGGGGTGAAGGAGTAGGGGGTCGTGAAAGCGTTTTGATGGGATGACGAGGAAGGTGACGAGGAAGATGAGAAATGACTCGACGAAGCTGGGTGAGAGTAAGGCGAAGACAGCGGGGAAGACGTCGTCGACCTCGAAAACGGCGACGGCGAAATGCTTGGAGAGGATGAAGAGGATGAATGGGGCATATGGATGGAAGGTGACGACCAAGAAGACATCGCTTCTAACGCCGTGTTGGAGGCCGCGAACAGGGAAGAAAGGGGCATTGATGTAACTGGGACGAAGAGTACTTCATCCACCCCCCACCCACGTAGTCGCTCCTCGATGCACCGCAGTGTGCTCCTCCGTTTTTCGAGTTCTTTCTCTTCCTCCTCGTCTTTCAGATCATTTGCAACGTCCGATGTAGGCCCCGGTAACATGAATGGCACAGGCACATGCGCCCATACAGACCATCCCTCATGCACGAGCATCTGTGCAGCAAATGCACCTGGCCCGTCATGTGCTCGGAGCACGAGGGCACGCGGTCTGGAGTCCCAAAGTCGACCCTGCGCGGTGAGCCCTTCCTCGCCCCCACCTGCTGTAAAGTCCTGTGTGTCGCTACGAGGTGGAAGGAGTGGGTGTATTTCGTTATGAGAGTTATCGTAAAGTAGTTGCGAGTTCCCCATAGTTGTTGTGATGTGATAAAACGTGCGAACGGCACGATATGCAGGTACTCCGCAGAGTGGAAGAAGTGCAAGTTCGTTGATCGTGAGATCTTCTTTAGCGAGAGAAAACATCGGGGAGTTGTGTTGGCTGGGTTCATCACCATTGGGAACGTCAGCCGCTCCTGCTGCGGGGGTCGAAGAAAACGGAAATCTTGAAGGCGTGAATGGTTGCGGAACGCGATGAACACGATGTCGATCGGCGAGTATGAATTCAGCCAAAGCACCACACTGAGAGCATTCTTCGTAAATTGCAATCGCACAGGCAGAGAATGCGAAGACTGACCTTGTGCACATTCATCAACCCGACGACCCAATCTCCGCGCTTCGCCACCTCCTCGCCAACTTCATACCCTACCTCCAAAACACGACCCACAAACGAGCGACCGGGGATGTAACCAACGGGTGGGTGGCGCCCTTTCTCCTTTTCGCTGTTCCTCGATGCTTTCGTGCCGTATGGGGCATCTGGCAGTGATGGACCTTCAGGCCGGGCGGGATGGATGCCAACGAGGCGCGCATCCGTTCCTTCCAGACCAACCCCCCAAACCTGCACCAAGACAGATCCACCACCGACATAAACAGGCGGTGCGCGATATGCGGTAAACCCAAGCGGGGTGTCCGTTTTATCCTGGGCAGTCTTTCCCGTTCCCTTGCCCTTGCCCAATGACTTTTCCTTGTCCTTCGAGAACCAGCCCACACCAAAAAAGTTTCCACGAGACTTACTCGACTTCGTGTCTGCCCCAGAACCTGCTGCGATGCCACGGACAACCTCGACGCTTGCCATTGTTGTCTGAGCGAGGCCTGGTCGGGTGAGATCAACCTGATCTCCCAACCTAAGGCCAGCGCCTATGCTGTCGCGTACAGTTGCTCCCGTCGATCGACCTTTATTAAACTTCCAAAGTCGTTTCGTACCTTGGTCAATGCCTAATGAGGGTGATGGCGCTGCCCGAGGCAGCACGAGACCTGTGTATCCGCGCGTTCCAGTCGACGGCAAAGTGTCGTGCGAATGTGACACTGACACGTGTGCAGCCAGGGCGTCGAGGACATTCGGAGCGGCAGAGGTATACGGCGATTTTGTAGTTGAACTTGTAACACGAGATATTTCACTGAGCGAGCGTAGGGCTGTACCGAATGCTGAACTTGAAGCAGCGGAAAGCTTTGTCTGAGATGTATGGCGGTGGTGAGAGGATGAACGGTTGGTGGTCTCGCCGCCAGCCAGTAAGAGAGACGGCGATGACGAGCTCCGTTGCCTCGTTATCCTGTGCGGTCGAAGTGGCGACGACACTTGCGGCTCGTGATTGCCAGGTGATCGATCTCGTGCGCGCTCCCGGACATACGACGAGGACGACGAACGTTTGCGACCTAGGGCCGTGTTGACTATAGCCTCCGAATAACCAAGTTCTGGCTCCACATCCTCCTCCACCTCCATTAATGCGGTCATACCGATAACGGTCCGCGCAGTGCCGATCTTCGCCTTGTTGTGTGAGCGTGGTGGCGGATGAGCAGACGGTGGAGCATAAGGGTGCGCTGAGGCGAGGCGGCCAGGGTTGGTCAAAGAAGTCGAAGAAACCATAGAGTTTGATAACGAAGATGCAGACCGTGACGCGGTCACGCTCACTGTTGGTGGTGCACTGCGTCTCTTCTCAGCCTTCCCCTTGTATTTTCCGGTGCGGTCGATCGGCGGGGCCACGAGCCACCGGACGTCTTTCGCCCAATCTTCATCGGTATAGGTAAGTTTGCGATTGTGGACGCGTTTTCGACGTGGGTAGGAAACCGAAGGAATCATGTTGACCGTTGATGCTGTCGCGTGATCAGGAAGTGAAGTCGAGGAGCGGACGAAGTCGATGAGGGACGCAGTTGAGGACGCAGCAGAGTTGGAAGGCGTGGTAGAGGGGGTCTGTGCTGGAGATTGAAGGGGTGGAGACCAACTAGTTGTAGATGGAGAGGCTTCTGGTGTGAAGAACGCGTCGCTATTATCGTCTGAAAGTTTGTCTTGGTTCTGTTCACCAGGGGCTTGGCGTTCCGCACTTGGCACGTCTGTACACGTGTCAGCCACTAGACTCGTGCCAGTCGTAGCATCTAAGGGACTGGTGGAGGGAGGCAGAGCTACCGCAGCAGAGGTGGTGACCTGGACATGATTCTGAGTGAACAAGCGAAAACATGAGTGTGAACTGTTTATAGCGACGAACCTGTAAAAATTCTCCAGAGGTTCCACGGTCGTGTGCGTGACAAGCAGGCTGGTCGTAAGTGTCGTCATTGGGGACCTCACGGCCAAGGTCAGCCGCGATGCGAAGAAGCTGGTCCTTGGTAGAATGGTAGTCACTTGAGGTCGTACGATCTGTGGCTGGAGTGACTGAACCCGTCGAGGTGTATCGCTGTGATGGTCTCCTGAGGACCTTTTGGAAGAGAGTTGGTTTTACCATGAACTATGTCGTGCGCGGCACTGCGAGCTCGTTCGCGGGTACAGAACCTGTATAAATGAGAATGTGGGTGAGCGGTAACGACCTCCAAGTGGACGACGGTCGAGCGCAGCCTTTTTTAACGTGTTTCTCGAGTTTAGTCCAAATCTGAACGTTGGATACTTTGGATGACGTCAAGATAATCTACAGAGGGTAACCTTGTATAGCAAGTCCTATCTACGTCCCTTCCTCGCTGCCCGGTCTGGCCCCGACTCGCCTCGTCGCCGTTTCTCACCCCGAGTCGGCAGTGCAAAGGATACCCTCCTTTTCCGATTTGTTAGCGGGCGTCGTAACAACTCTGGTGCTTCGTCCTCTTCGTCTAATCCCTTGGCATCCGGCTCGTGGTCGGTGTCGTTATCACCAGATTCGGACTGGGCATCCGTTTCCACCTCTTCTTCCGCCTCTTCCTCATCTCCGCCTTCCTCTTCGTGGTCCTCATCTCCGTCCTCATCTCCTACGCTACCACCCTCGTCTTCTTCCCATGCAACATCCCACTCGACATCCCGCTTGTCTACCTCGCCCGCTTGCAATTTCACAAGCTTGACATCTCCCGCTTTCCGCAGTTCCTTCCTGCTTCTCAATGTCGCTAGCACTTCCTCATCCCCGGCTTCCATTGATCCAGGATCAATTGTTCCCAGAGGTACCGTATACCGCGCGAACTTGCCTATGCTCCAGTCTCGGAGAACAATACGCGCAGCACCTGCGTGATCAAGCACGCCTCTCTGTCGTGTTATCAGCATTTAGACGATAATTTGTGACATAAACCATATGTACCTTTTTGATCAATCCACTTACGCGAGCCAGTCCTGCAAGAAACCCGGTGGGATCGCCTGGCGCGAATGCGGGTAAGTTGTATGCTAGCATGAGATCTTGCGTATCTGCACGCGAGATGATGTTGGATACTACCATCACCAGTTAGGTCGTGAACGACATAAATCATTCACTGCAGCGCTTACCAGCGAATAATGGATCTTTTAGTCGGTCAATGCGACCCCTGCACCGCAATAAGATGTCTCGAGCTCGTGTCTCTTCTTTTTCCTTGTCTGATAACAAGTCCGCGCGAACACATTGCAGTCCGGGGGTGTCGACGAATCTCACTTTTGGGGTATCGTTTCCAGGTATAGCGATTACGACCTCCTGAGCCATGGTCGTCGTATAAGGCCCTTTGACAGACGCTGCCGTGTGCGTGCTATATACTGACAACGCATCTGCACCAAGAAGAGAGTTGATGACCGCTGTTTTGCCTGCCTGAAGTTCACAAAACATGAATTAGAAGGATGGGTTGGCATTGACGTCGACACTCACGTTTGTGACACCAGTAACTGCAACCACAAGTTCATCGCACTTTTTCGTCTTTGCGAGATCACCAAGATACGACCATAGTGCTTTCAGTCCTAGGCCATCGTCCATTGGAACTGCCTTGGCCTTCTTGCTCGGAGCTTCGAATGGCGTTGCGGAGGGTAGAAAAGCAGATGATACTCTGAACGGCAGGACAGTATATGATGACCGCAAGTGTGCCAACCATTTTGAAAGCGACTCTCGTGGAACGGTGTCTAAAGCATGATATAAGCCTGGAAAAGCTTAGATACCGTGCATATTCACGCACCTGCTTTATTCAGTAACACTACCAACGACTTATCTTTGGCTTCCTTCAAAAGAGCGTCACTGATCCCCGCAGCTGGATCTCGGGCATCAACGACATGAAGTACCACATCAGCCTTTTGTATGACGTTGCGAATTGTCGAAGGACCAGGCAGAATAGGGATAATAGGTGCCTGTTCCTTCACAGCATTCCTGCTGTCCTTAGTTTTGAGTGCTGCAGATATGGGAGCGGATCGCAACGACATGACCCCATCGAAGCCTTGTCCATCATTTTCACCAACGTCGAACTCCTCGGTAGTTCGGGTAGTCTCTAGGTCTTTGACATCGACACCTGCTGCGGCTGCCCGTTTTTCGTCTTTCCGACGTTGTTTTTCTGCAGCTGCCTGGCAGCATGAAGGATTTAGTAGGTCGGGAAGAAAGATGTAATGGAAAGGAATGGAACGGGCTTACTTCACGGCGCTGCTCGGCAACTTCTGCAAGGATCTGGTCTTTGTAGGGGAAGTTGTTTGGGATACCAGGATCCTTTTTAGATTTCTTCTGAATAACTGAGAGAAAAACATGAGCATGTCAGTAACCATCCATACAACTGCGCAAAGAGGTCCTCTTGGATCTCGATTTCCCGAGTAACATCACCAAGCGTCATTTTTCATAAACACCAAAAACTCAATCCACGTGAAGATGAGACACTCACTCTTTCCTGAAGCTTTATCTTTGCGAGCTTGCTTCTTAACCTTATGCCGATGCTCAGCGGCCTTGTGTTTTATTTTCTCCCGTTGGTTGGTGGTGCCACGCTTGGACGTCTCTGGTGTGAAGGTTAGATACTTGACCGAAGATCTCGCGACAGAGAAACTATACGCACTTTTGCGGATACGAGGCATGGCGGATGAGGTTTTTCAAAGCGCCGCCGTCTTCGTTCGTGACAGCACTACTTGCTTCAAGTTGCTTGAATTGAAGCCTAACAACTTGAAAATTCGGTCTTTCGGCTTTCAACCAAGTAACCGGATCAGACGTAACACAAAATTCTTGACTACATATAAACAAGAAATCTACAGGTTATCTATCCTTCTGCCATCTCGACATCCCCAGTCCCACCACGGGTATCATTCAGCAATGCTTCTGCGGCGCGACGCAAAGCAGCAGTCTTCGTCCGCATCACCAAAATCGCCTCCAGCAGCAGGCGTTCTGGAGGGTAGAATCCCTCCGATTCAATGTTGACTACACAGAAATTGAGGATGCGATCAATGTCCGACGGGAACGAAGCTGAACTCACAAAGGAAATGATCTCGAACCCGAGCAAGCTGCACACACCCTTCGAATTCCGGGTGTCTGTACACCTCTCTGCTCATGGACTCGAATCGTGCTTTTTGTTTGTCCACGCTGACTTCGTTCGTTCGTGGATGTATGCGGATGACGCCTGGAGAGAAACACTTTTGGAATTTCTCTGCGAGATGCGGAGGTACAGGTTTTTGTGGGTTGAGGATTATCTCGGGTAGTAAACGGTACGATGCAGTGGCTATGAAGGTGTCAATACATCAGGCGCACAACACGTAGGAGCTACGATCCTCACCAACAGGGCAGAACTTAGCGTGGTCCTTCCCAACACTTTTGACAGCGTGCAACTCCATGTCAATCTCTTGGCCAGGACGGAGCTTCGCTAGCACGATATTTGGATTTGTCGGCACAGGTGGGTTGGCAGCCATGACAGTTGCCTGTTCACCCTGAGGTACCCACTCCATTTGCGAAGATAAGACCTCCGAGTTAGTGTACAGTTTTCTAGGGTCCGTTGTATCTTTTGGTGCAGGTTTTCTGCGCTCGCAGGCTGCTCGTAGTCGGAAGACGAGCGTGTTTCTGTCTGTGGCTTGATCGTTTTGAGCTGTGAGGTGACATTGTTAGAAAAGAACACGTCGTGTGTCCGAGCGAAACTCACGATCTTTTAAGTCCAGGAGGGCCGGGTCCACGTTCAGGGGAATCAAACCTATTCGGTGCGCCAGAACTTCATCTACGATGACAGACGTATTATCCCAAACGTAGGCGCGTTCTACAGCCACAGTGGGAACCTAGTTCCGTCAGTACGCTTTGGGCACCTTCTTCAGCTGACCCAACGCACCTCCGCGATGAGTATGCGTCGGAATGCGTTCGCGATGGAAGCATCGACGCCAACAATATCAAAGTCTATTGAGCGATTCGACAGACGCTCTACATTCACGGAGAGTTTCTATCCTTGTGATGCATGAGTTCGGGACAAAAGCAGACGAAGGGTATGCGACAGACCTCTTGGAATTTGGTGAGATTCCAAGAATGGTCCTCTCCTGGATAATGGCCGGGATAGTCCGTGCTGGAGACATGAGACATCCGTTCTGGGTTCACACCTACATGCCGCCTGGAGTCGAAACCGTTTGTTGAGGCTGATGCCATAAGGTCAAGATGGTGTTTGGCTTGAACAACTAACTCGAATTTTGAGGACAGGGATATGAGGGAAAATCGGACACGTGACAGGATCTGTGGCTGTACAGGGCCGCCCTCTTCCATGCCGAATCACCAGGCTATAGAAGCGAGATCGCTGCTGCACTCTTTGGTACATTGTGGATCGACACCCCGGTGTCGCGAAGAGGCTGAAGCATGGAGCACCCTCGATAGCAAACTAGACCCGCCACGTTCGTCGCACGCGATCCGCAGTTCAGTCTGGTCGAGGAAAGCTCACACTGCCGATTACCCGGCTGCTGAGTCCTGACTTTCTAGAGCAAAGTAACTCGTCGAATCGTGACAATACACAGTGAGAGTAAATGTTACAGTGATGTATCGGAACTTGAGAATATAAGCCCGAGACTACTCTTTGTCAGAGCCACCCTCCTTGGCAGTACGGGGAACAGCAAAATGAATTGGTGGGATTCTATCCACCGAGGTATAATAGAAGCTGGTGATGCGGCGTTGATCGTCTTGTTCGTCCGCCTGCACGCTTGCGTCTTGCTCGATCCTACAGATATCATAGCATCAGCCTGGCAGAAACCACCCGGGTATGACTTAAAGGTGCTTACTTCGCGCTAAACTTTATGTGCGTAATTCTTTGGGCTGGAGCAGCACGAATACGGAAAGGAAGATAGCGTGTAACAACAAGTGAGCCAGCGACGACGGAAGGCTGTCAGAAAGACCCATCCACCAGTCAAGTTGTGCCTTCGAGCCGATCTGCGAGCTCACCTGGTCAGGCTTGTCGTCATTCGTCGAGATGACATCGTCCCAAGCTACCGTCACGTTCTTAACGGCGGTTCTGCGAGACGCCAGGTCATCCTTGAATGTCTGAAGCGGGTGCACTGCATGATCGATTCGGAGCTCGCAGTTGGATGAGAAAAGCTGTCCGAAGGAGCTCTGGAAAGCATCGTCGCCAGCTGCCTCGTACACCCCTGTCAGTCGTGGCTGAATCCAGGATGCCATGTTTGTTGGTACAGGTATGGCGGCGTCTGGGGAAGTGATAGTGCTGAAAGATGAGAAGAGGGACTGAATCGCAGTTCCTGCGTTCAAGTTCAGTCGTATTTTAGTGAATGCGACGGAGGTGCTGCGAAAAAGCACCACCGCAGCACCTGCACGGAAGATGATAGTCCTGAATTGCATGTGATAGGGGCTCGTGTCATTTTTCTCGCTGAACTGCGTTGAAAAAAACTTGAATTCGAAAACGAAAGCATGTACAAAAGTGACGCAAAGCAGGAGCATACAGGTCGCACCTCGACATTAGCTGGTCCTCGCCATAGAATAACCACCCGATCGTACTATCCTACAAGTACGAAGCCTCTTACCTCCATGTGAAACTATTCTCAAGTCTCATTCATCTCCTTCTCCTGGCGGGAGCAAGATAACCAAGCGAACCACATCATTGTACGTAACTGAAGAACGTCTTCCTTCCATGCCATCGACTGGTTTTGCTCTCTGAATTCCTTCGTGAGCTGTTCGCAGCGTGCAATGTTTTCGGGACTAACGAAGTCGACCGCAACTTTGACGCAGTCAGCGAGATTACACACCTAGAGAGGCGATGATCTTGAATGACGGATAAAAGATGAAGGAACAAATTTACCTGATGGGCACACCCAGCTGGTATCAGTACGGCCTCTCCAGGTCTTTGATACACTCTATGACTCTTGATACCGTACATCTCGAAGAGTTCCTCCCTGAGCGTGCTGTCCAGGTAAAATTGCTGTGAATGTATGGGGTCGTGTTGATACGACCCCTTGAACTTTCTCCGGAGGAAGGTACGAAGTTTATCTGCATCGCATGCACGGAAGAGATCCCATGCTGCACAGCCAGGTTTACCATCCGGGGTAGGAGCTGCCGACGTCATAATGTTGATAGCGTCCGCCATGTCCATATGCAGTCTAGTCGAGCCTTTGCTCCCCACTGACTCGAATGATGCCATAGCGTTGTACATTTTGGGACCTGTTGTATTGGTTAACCTCCGTACATTACATCTTTCCGCTCATGGCGTACCGAGGTCGGGCGCAACAGTATTGCTCGGAAAATGCGAGGCAATGTTTAATGCCCCGTCACGGCGAACATACGTGGGCACCGGTACGGCTTTGCTGAAGTCCTCGAAGAGCTCAGGGAATGCGGTTTTGAAATCAGTCGAGGGAGGCCAATCCTGCGGACCGCAATGAGCATCACACCATCATCCAGCATATTTAAGCGAACCTTCAATTTCCAGCACTCAACTCTGCCCTCATACTTCCCAAACCAGGAGAAAAATTCACCAACAGTGACACGCTTGTTCACGTCAGACTGGCACTCAAGGATCAGACAACTCTGCGAGTTGTATTTCTGAAGAAAGTATTCGGGCGTCCATTGAATCTGGAATTTTGGAAGGAGGCCAGTGACCACTATTGGATCCCCTTTGCTCCAAAGAGGTCGGAACACCTCCTCAGTCAGCTCCGAGTCTGGAATTGTCGTCGTAGGGTGGAACGGTAATCCTGACGGGTCCGTTTGCGCGGGACCCGAAGCAGGATGTAGCTGAGTGTCAGTTTTCGTGGTAGCACCATTCGCCTGATCACTGGTCGAATCTGAAGTTATGGCTTCAATCTGTGGCAAAGCGGGGTCGAGTGTAGATGGAGCAGGAGTTTCGGAGTTGGATGAGTCTGCGGCTGGGTTGTTTAGAGCTGCACTGGCGGAGTCATTGGGCTCGGATTGTCCATTTTGAAGGGCAGGATCAATAGCTCCTATGACTGGCAACGCATCAACATCTGTTTGCTTCATCAGCGCCTCCATATCTTTGATGGCCTGGGCCAGCTCGGATTTGCAGAATCGCGACATCGGGGAGAAATCCTTGGCATGATGCTCGTTTCTGCGCGTGCACGACAGGAAAAACGGATTGGTGTGGGCGTGCTTTTCTCGTCTAGCTTGGAGAGCTGCAATCTCCGCCTGCGTCGCACCAGGTTTATCTTCCGTTAGCTCTTTGACCTGCTCAAAGCATTCGGCACAAGCTTCACGACCGCACAGTCGGCACATCCAGCTGCACGAGAATATGGATGTCATGCAGGTATCTATAAATATGAATGCACTTGAGAAATCCGGGCTGATTATGCGAACAAAACCTACCACATGTGGCACGAACTTCACTCTCTCTCGTCCGCCGTATGATTTCAGGATAAGCAAGATGATCGAGCTCCTGACGAAGTGTAGGTAATAACGCTTGCGCGATAGTTCTCTGGTATCTGATGTGAGTCGTAGCAAGGACTAGATGAACAACTGAATCACCTTCGTCCGCCGGATGTGCTGTTCAGTTAAGGGAACATTCCATTGAACAGGGAAGCTCATGCTTGGAGCATCTGGTCGTTGATTTTCAACAAAGCTGATACCCACAATGTTCCGCTGGCCGTCTTTGAGAAAGAAGCGGATGCCTTGAAATCGACATGTGTCGCCTGCCCAGCGCCGTGTACAAGAAACACACCGCGGAAATTGTTCCGATCTATATCGATTAGACATGCAGCGGGCAAATTGAAGCTCAGGATGAAGCGGAGCGGAGGTTTCTTGACCACCATTTTCTGCAGTGACAATACGCATAGGCGCTACTTCGAAGTCAGATGGCAGTGTCGCTCACAAGTTGAGGAACCGACCTTCACCAGCCTTTTCTTTACCCTTGTCGACTGAGGCAGAAGTGTAGGAGACGGTTGGCATAAGTTGCGCTGTGTGGACATGAACACACGTCCCGATCTACACAACTTATAACTGACCACTCTGGGCAGCGATCTGAGCTGCCTCGCTTCTTTTCCTGGCATTATAACCACGTTTTGAGGAAGCTTCAGCAGCGTGAGGATGCGATATTTATGGAAAGTCCAGCTTGTAAATCTCACCATTTCCCTCTGTTACTTTCGCTTTTTTGGCCTTCCTCGATTTCTGCGATGGTAACTCTTCAACCTCTGTCGATGGGCGCTTCTGTACCTGAGGTGGTGGCGGAGGATGTTGGTACAGCATGGCGGAAAACATTCCGGGAGGTGGGTGCATTAATGCACCCACTTCAAAGACAGGTTGCCCTGGGATCGGTGCAGTGAATCGCGCCGCTACACGAACAGAGGCCCTTTCAGCATGTTGTAAAGCTTCGTATCCAGAAGGACTCAGAAAAATTGAAGAGATGGGAAAAGAAAACAGCAATTACAGGTATGGTGAGGATGCATGGGTTGTGGGTGATGCTCCTGTGAATTCTGGTTGTATTGGTCTGCAAGAAGCAATTCAGTGAATAAGACGTCATACAGTCAGCTGAACGCGTAACCGACTGTTTTGTGCGAAGTCTCCTGATATTGCTAAGAGAGTGTGTATTAGATTTAGGATCCAGGATAGGAGGCAGGCTGGACCACTCACCAGTGCGTTCATCGGAATACATTGGTGCCACGGCCGGAGATCCGTAAGGGACAGTCGAAACTTCAGGTTGCACAGGCCATGCACCTGCCGCTATTGCATAGTTTCCATGCTCGTCCATTCTCGGTCTCTGCTGCCTTGATGGCATGTCTCCATTCATCTCAGCGTACATGTGCGGCGGCATTGGATACGAGCGCGCGACGGTCGGCCCTGCGTCAGGTCTGCGTTTCGGTGCAGCCTGATCGTCATTTACAGGCTCCCAGCTGGCTGCGCGAAGGTGAAATGATGAACCTGACTCGGTTTGCTGGGGGTAGGGGCCGTGGGGAGGATGCTGGGGATGTTGATACTGAGAAACGCCAGGAGAACTAGGAAGATGAGTTACATGGGAGTAACCAGAAGAATCGGAGGAAGGATTGAGAAGTTGACTGATGGAGGTGCGCTTGTGGTTGTCGTGCATGCTGTTCATCGTGTCCAACGATGAGAAAGAGAATTCGTTCTCAGAGGGAGAGAAGGTGCACAGAGACTTGAGTGCGAGAAACGAGTTGACTCAAATCGCGGAGTAGAGCTGATGGCGGAGTAAACCTTATAGCTTCGACTCCGACGTCTCAAGTACGGCATCTCCCCGGCATCTCTCCGGCATCACCAGCCGCGAATTGTTTTTGCTGACTCCGTCGAGGTGTACGAGAACGTACAACTCGGTGGTATAAACTGGATACCTTTCCACTTGTTTCTCCACGGGTTTAGTAACATAGCTGGTCGTATTGGCCCACATCATCACCACCTGAACCCTTGATGTCAAACCGCTGCCATGATGGCCTGCCACCTAGATCACACGGTGAGATGGTTATCGCCCAGCCCCTCTATAACCCAACGACTACCTGGGGAAATCTTTCTTCCGTTCTTGGAATGTACAGTCCAGACCTACGTACGATAATGAGACAGTGCGGATCACCGAATTAATTTCGTGAAGCCATCCCACGTAAAAATCCATCCATTGTTCTATTCTGCTAAAACCCATCCTGAAAACAAAGTGATGTGGTAGCTCGTAGTCGTTGCAGCGTGAATATCGTGTAGACGAGCATGATAAACTAAAATCCTCGGCGACACATTAACCCCCAAGAAAAACGAATAAAAGTAAGAAAGTGATGTGGCCAGTCAGCCTAGAAATATTTGCGGAAGAACGCGGCGACCTTCGGATTGAAGGGCATGAGTAGTATAGGCGTAATCATCCAAACAAGTCTTCCGAAGGTCGCCCACCACCGTCAAGGGATCTCGCCCGGCTCTTGATGAGTGCCCGATGAGTCTGACGGCGAATCGCTTGGAGATACTGGTGAACCTCCAACTGCACTTTCAGGATGCTTTGTTGCCTCTGTGACAATGTTCATGACCACCGTCTAACGAGTGATGGAAACTCACCGGGTGATGAAGGCGTGTGACTGGATTTGCGAGCTAGGTGTCTAGCTAGCGCCGGTAGCTTATCCGGATCGTCTGGTATTGGCATCAGTGACACTCGACACCGAACAAACCGGGCCGACTGCACCTGGAATTGCGGCCACCTGAATTACTGGACCTGCTGGAGCATCAGCGCCAATCCCTAACGTAAGATACATTGGTGAATGTTACTTGATACAGTTGCTCCTTCGTGTTTATCGTCCTGCTCTCGCCCGGTGTTAATTGCGGTGTTAGCGGAGTTGACAGTCAGTTTCCGCAAGACGTCCAGCTTCTGCGACGGGGTGGTAGAAGATACAACAAGGGGTGCGCCTCCAGTGGGTCCTTCTGTCTTTCCCATCGATGACGACCGACTGGGGGAATGATTCGCAGGCGTAGCCCGCCCTTCAGGTACGTGCAAGCGCCGAGCAACAACCTGGGCCTGCGCAGTCTGCTCCGTCGAGATAGTCTTCGCAACCTCCGGACGTAAGTCGGCCCACATCTGCAACGCCTTGATTGAGCCCCATTCCATGATCTTGTTGTTCAGCCATTGCAGGGACACGGGCTTGGTTAGGAAATCATTACAACCTGCTGCGAGCGCAGCCACTCGATCGCTCTGGAGGGAAGACGCCGTTAGTGCGACGATGATGACTGAAGAACGATATGGTGATGCTAATGTACGCGACTCTGAAGACGCCGCATCGGAGGGTGTACGGGCGCTGCCGTCAGATTGAGGTGTCGACGGAGGGTATGCAGCAGCACTGAGATCCTCGAGATGCCTAATCTCTTTCGTGGCCTGGATGCCATCCATGATAGGCATTTGAATGTCCATCTGCGATTTCGTCAGATTACCATCAATTTAATCTTCGTGGGTGATTCACCAAAATGAGGTGGAAGCCTCCGCTACGCCATTTTTGAACAGCCTCCTCTCCGTTCTTCGCGACATCATATTTGATCTTCTTTTTCCGCATGAATGTCGATAGGATTGTCTGGTTGATCGGGTTATCTGTGCCAAAGGTTTAGCTTCGCTCATAACTGTAGCTAACGGTACAAACCATCGACGATCAGGACACTGATGGGTGGTATGATGTTCCCATCGGCCGTGCCCTTTCCCGCCTTGCCAGGCATAGCAGGAGGAGTGAAAGGCTTCTGATCTTGTGCTCGTCTCGGTTGCCTCCTCGAAGGAGTGTTCGTCGGAGGTTCGGTGGTGTTCGGCTGGTGGCGATGCCATTCTCCTGGCATCCACAGGACTTCCTTTCCGTGAGAATGAAGGGACAGGCGTGGGGGGAACTACTTCATCAGCCAACACAGACGGTTTTCTGACTTTCCCTTTTCCGGCAGTATTGTTCGTAGGTGTTAGACCATCAGGGCTAGGTAATGAATCTTGGCGAGAGGGGACAGCGCTAGTAGCTACTGTGGTGGAATGAAGTGCGGCAAAAGAGAGGGGGTGCTGAGATGATGTCTTGTCCTCGCTGTTGGAAGGCCGGCGTGATCCTGAACCACGTAGCCTGTCCGGTGTGGGGATGAGGAATGGCGGCTTTTGCAGCTCAATGGAACTAAGGATGGGCACAGTTGTCTTGGCACCCTTAGCTCTGGGTTGGAAGACAATACCAGCCGGTTGGCCATCTGGGCTGGAGATGACGAGTCCAGAAGCTGGCGAGGTGCCAAGTTTCACTGAACCATCAGGGAAGTACTCTGCCGTGTCTGTTATGGCAAGAGGAGATGGTGGATGCAAAGCATGAGGATCGCCCGACCCATCTCTGGGCGACTTCGCGGACCGGTCGGAATTTGTGCGTGGGGAGTTGACAGGGCGGGATGGAGGAGACTTTGGGGTAGGTTGCCCGAAGTTGAAAAACGGTGGGCCATTCAGCCCAGGGCTTATTGGAGAAGTCGCAATAGGAGTAAAGAATGGATCGACAACAGGTTTTGTCATGGCAGTATGCAGTGCAGTAAGGAATCTTCGCGGTCCGGCAGGTTTTGGGATGATCATGATATCCAAAGGTGGCTTGAAGAATGGTGCTTCGGTAGAGAGAGCAAGGTCGGTTTGAATGAGGTCCTTGACGGCCCTGTAGTTTGCCAAGCTACTGAAGTGCACCACAACATGCGCAGACGTCTGTGAACTGGAGGAAGAACCGTATCCAAGAGCTCTGACAACTTGTGGTGAGGACTTCGGTCTGTGATGAGCGGCCAGTGACGGTCGTTTGCGTGAATTCACGGCGAACGGTACAGGTTGCTGCTCTGCGCGGTACTTCTGTATTCTCTCACGGAGAACCGACACGTCGTCATCTATGAAAATGAAAGCCACTGGAGGCGGACCGATGCGTGAGGCACCATTGGGCGGCATGCCAGAGCTGTCCTGGGGTAGAGGGTGGTCTGTAAGGGTCCAATGTCGTGGCTTTGTATACGGTGGCGCAGTTGCCTCTTGACCGTTACTGGAGGACGAGGCATTCTCATTGACACCCTGATTACTGTCTGTCTCGGATTCAGACGAGATGTGGCTAACATCCATGCCCCATGCCGTGAGGTAGCTCGTAAGATGGTGGGCAAAGGAGCTGGATTCCTTCGCATACAATGTCGCTTTCTTACCTCGGAGCGTTTCCGAGAACTGCATCAACTCCTCCAAAGTCGGCTCTCTGGTTATCCGCGTTCCGCAGAGGAGATGCGAGTTGGACTCTAATATAGGCGTTGTTCTAGCGTTGATGATGGCAGAGGACCCACGCTGCAGGGGGAACGATAGTTCGCATGTCCAGCCAGGAAGATTCTCCCGGACGGGGAGGTCGCAAGCGAAAGAAGCTCCCGTGCGCAAAAATAGTCGCTGCAGCAGGGGGGACTCGAAATTGGGCCTGCATCGAACAGATGGAGGATCGGTATCTGTAGGAGTGGCCGCATCGCCACCTGCCTCCGATTGTCCGAAGTGATGAGTGATCTCAAACATACAAAGGATCTGACTGTCTTCAGCATTCGACGTTAGGGAACCTCCGTTTGTTCGAGGGCGAGCGTTGTCAGCTGTCGGAGATTCGGAAGAATTATCCGAGCACGATCTGACAGACAGACCAACGTCAATCGAATCACCTTGTCGTGCAGTGTTCATGATTTGTCGCATAACCTTGAGAAGCGTCAGAACGATCAGTGCTTCATTCCTATCAGGGTATGCTCACATATGTCAGCGTGTTGGACAGCCCACACTCTTCACCTCTGGCAGCGACATGTCTCAAGCCGACATCCGCATGGAAGAGCACAAGGTCAACGCCTATCTGCGCTGCACATCCGCTCAATGCGTCGCCAACTCCTTGCAGCATTTCACCAACATCAAAATCGGAAAGAGTAATCGGGATGCGGGGAGTGGATGATGAAAGGGGTGTATCGTTCCCAGGCTGCGGATTAGTGCATCCTCCTTGTGTGTAAAGGTCGGCCATATTGGCAGACATGAAATTGAGATTCTTCATGGTAGTGAGCACAGCTGACATGCAGGACGTTGGCACCGACAACGAGCACGCCGCATACTGTTCCTTGGCAGGGTCTAGAATTTGCGCAGGGGATATCTGTAGAAGCGTCTGAACGACCATTTGCACAGAGTCTGCCAGCTCTACTGAAACCTCATGGAGACGCGAGGGGTAGGATGAGTTGTGTGTGTTGGGTGTTAGAGGAGGAACCCCCTCGGTTCTGCGTGGATTCTGAAGATGTTCCAGCTGGGAAGGCAAGGGCATGGAGAATGTGCGCGATAGACGCGGGGGGTCAGAGTTCCCTTCCTGCGTGTTAGAGACAGGCTGGTGGTGAAACCTTCTCCGGTGGTTTGGCGAGGTATCATAATCATCAGAGAACTCGGGTTGGGAGTAAGAAGGCTCTCTATCTGAGACATCAGACTCTCCCTCAGAAGAGCTGAGGACGACAGGTCGTTCAACCGCGTGTCCTAGAGGCGTCTGAACAGGTGGAGGAGGCTCTGTGGGCCAAGTTACTGCGAATTTGTTTGCACCAACAAGCTCAGGTCCTACTGCAGAATCGTCATAGGAGAGGATCGACACGGGGTGACGAGCGAGGGCCTGTTTTACCCCAGCCATGGCGTACGTTGATGGACGATGAACAAGGGCGAGTCGACAAGAGACCAAGCTCCAGGCCACAGCGATTAGACAAGTATAAAGGAAAATAGCCTCGCCAGGAGACAAGCTGGGAGAAAATTTCGGGGCGAGGAAAGAGGAAGGGGTTGACCCTCAGAGATCGACGTCTCTCAATGAAGGCTTGTTTCGAGTGTCACTCGTGTCACATTTAGGTCAGGTTGCCGTACTAGCCTCATGGCAAAAACGGGTCCATTTCGCGGTTGCGGTCAGTGTGCAAATGGAAAAACCACCAACGCATTTCATAAAGGAAAGACAGTTATTAGAATAGTTAGGTGTAAGGTAAATTTCAATAGGTCAGTTCGACATCGCCTTCTGCAACCAAGTCCATATCGTGGTAGCTAACTTTCTTTCCGGTGGCCGCCCGTGGGTCCTCCTTGGCATCAGGCGGTGGTGGGGGTGGTGGACCACCTCCTGTGCCCTGACGGCGGCCGCCCTTTCTGCCATTACCATCGTGGCCGCCGAGGGGAGCATCCAGTGCCATCACCGGCTTAGCAGGCAGACCTGCGGCCGCGGGAATCGTAACTTCCATTGGTTGATCAAAGCCTGGCGCATATCCGCTTATGCGATCGCTCAAACGACGGGCCGTGGTAGCTTCTTCCCTTCGCTGAGGCGGTGGGGGCGGGAAAGAGCCAGGAGGATACTGATAAGGGTAATGGTCCCAATATCCGTTATTCATGTACGATGGCGGTGGAGGTACATATGCCGCAGCGTGACCGCCGTAGTAGAGATTAGGACGGCCGTAGTCTGCAAGGAAGACACTTGGTCCCTGGATACCATATGCCTGCGGAGGGGCCTGACTGTTGCCTGTAATAGGAGGAGGATGCGTGAAGGGTTGAATCCTGTGAGGGTCCAGAGCGAAATTGTTGAAATACGGGACCTGCCGACGTGTGAATCGGTCGAATTTCTCCCATGAACTCGAATCCTTACCTCATCAAGTTGCTTGACGAGCTCTGAGTGCTTGTTGGCAATGTGCTTCTCGACAAAGGAGGTGGCCTTGAACAGCTTCTGGCACGTTTTACATCTGAAACGACCCTCGTCTTCCTGCTTTATGAATGGTTCTACTGACTTCGAGAGCTCCCTGTGAAGGCATAGAGAATCAGAACCTTGCAAGGCAGTAGTAACATGCGCACTCACTCATCGTAACTCTTACCCCCGTAGTCACGCGGGTCGACGCCACCTTTATTAATGAGGAGGGCAATCTTCGCATCGAACCATTCCAACCACCGTTCATCTGCAGACAATATAGATGATGAGCAGTCGATTGGGGAATCGAGGCGCCTTACCATTCCTCTTCCAGTCCCTGTTTTCGGGAGGCCTCGCTGCAGCGAGATCGATCTCTTTGTCCTCCTCCTTTTCTTTTTTTCCCTTCTCAGCCTTCTCGGCCTCAGCGGCTTTGACCTCCTCAAGCAGAGACTTCGACAGGGGCTTCCTCACGTGCCTGAGGCACTTACGCTGTAATTCTTCAAGATGATCGGTAACAACAGCGCAGTAGTAGCATGTGTGGTATGCTGCCCGCAGGTATGCAATGTACAAATCCAGAGAAATCACTGCCTATAACAAACATGAGGGCGCTGTGAACTCAGCAAATAAAAGCCCTACTCACCTTCTTCGCCTCCAAGGTCTTCTCATCAACGCCCTGTTCACGCAAGTCTCCCATGATTTTCTCGATCCGCCGCTCTAGTGCCTCAGATCCAACTTCTCTTGGCTCTGCATCATCCTCGTGGTCTGCATGTGCAACCATCGCAACGTCCTCGGGCTTTGCATTGCCGTTCGTTTCCATGCCACCTTCACCTTCAGAAGATGCCGAGGATTTGCGTAGTGCAACAGATTTTTCTTCCAAGATTGACGCCAAAACCCTCGCATTTGCAAGGTCCTTCTCAATACGGTCCGGCTTACTGGCGACCTCAGGGACATAGCGAACACGGTTGACAAAGGGTTTCAGGTTGTGGGACACGTGTAATTTGAACCCTTCAATCTAGAGCAAGTGCACGTTCTGGATCGTGGTCGAGAAAAATGGTTCGAACAGCGCACCTTTTTCTCCGTCAACTCACCCATAACGGCGGTCATGTCAGCGTCGTCACAGAATCTGATCCAACCCGCGCGGTAGAAATTTCGTTTTTGAAGTGGGTCGCCCAATGCTAGATACATAAACCCAGGGATCTTGCTACAAGCCTGTACAGCGCACTGATCAGTAATTGAGAGGACAGCATAATCGCCTGGAAACACACCTCCTCAAGCTTGAGGCGACCAATGTCCGGGGGAATGGTACGGATCATAACTTGATTGCCTTCAGGGGGAACAGAAATTTCTTCTCCACGGTTGTTCCTCTTGTTGTCAATGGCCATTTTCCCATTCTCAACTCGGCTAGCCTCGTGATCGACAGCATCTTCCTCAGCGTCCATATTGAAGTGCATGTCATCATCCGTGACATTTTTGGCTTCCTCCAAGGGAGCCATGTGCTCGCCTGCATCACCTGAAATTGTGCTGTCCTTGGCTTGTGCATTGGACGCGGACTCAAGGTCGTTTAAGTCGGGGTCAAATTTTCCCAACTCCAAATCCTGAAGAAACGTGGCCAGACGCCCTTTCCATCCCTCCTTCCTAACGCGACGACGAAGAGCTACAAACTCCGGTGTTGGATCATACTTCTCCGCAAACCATGGAGACTTCCTGTGATGGTCAAACATCGTTTGCAACTACAATACAAATACGAGAGTTCAGTCAGGTCCGCCTCCAAAGTGGTCATTGGGGAAAATATCTGTACTGGTGCCGTTGGTCTGCACGAAACGGTACGAACCTGTGTAGACATGAACTCCTTCTTGTACTTCTCCCAGCGCGCACGGATACCATTGCGAGGCTTTGAGCCATCACCCGCTTGTTGCTCCGCAGCTTTGTCGGCATTGTCTTCCTCGGTCGCCTGTTGTGGAAAGAAATACCTGAACCATTCAGCATACTGTTTCAGGGTAGCAGGATGGTCCAAAGTACGCGGGTCGACAGGTGCTCGCCGCGACGGTGGAGGTGGTGGAGGAGGGTAAGGTGCAGGGAACTGTGCACGAGGGGGTGACCTATAGCTGTGCACACGGGAATGGGCATCTGTAAAAACAAAGGTCAATATCTTGGGTGCAAATATACAGTGGGAAAGTACCATAGTCGTCGCCATACCGAGGACGAGGGTCAAAACGTTCCCGGTCATAAGGCGACATAGAACGGCGTCGCTTTCGGCCTAGAAAGAAGCATGAGCGAAAATTGAAACACCTCCAATTAGCACGTACTCTCGTCCGGGGGAGGGCTACGGCTTCTGCCGCGTCTGCTATAATCGTACGCGACGCGGTCTCTCTCGTAGTCAGCCCATGCTCTCTCCCTGTCGTAGTCCCACCCGCTCCGATGATCCGGAGGGTGCGAGTCGGGGTAGGGCGGTCGTGGACCAAAGCCGCCTCTTGGGGAACGAGAGCGAGAGCGCCGTGGAGGAGGTGGATAAGCAGAAGCAGACCAAGAAGACATGAGCGATATCTTAAGAAGAAAGAAGAACTGAGAGAGAATCAGAGACCTTATTCCATTGTTTGAGAATAAGAATTATGATAAGAGGCAGTAGGAGTGAAGAGAGAGCGCTTGTATGCATTATGATGAGAATAAGACAGACCTCTTGGATCGCGACACTGCTATGTTTTGAGACTGGTCGAATCCGACTCAGCGTTGGTGTAACAATGTGCGCGCGATGCAAGAACCGTTTCGGGCAACCCCGCCATTTCCCTCCGCTTTCACGCTCCGACTAAATCTGACATTTGAATTCTCAACGTCGCTAAAATATACTACCTAGTACACTGTCGAGTTGAATAGATCTAGTAGTGTCTACGGCCTTGGGTCGCTTCCCTTGGGTCCGTGAGGGTTCACTGCTCTCATCGTCAGCCCGTCGTTTGACCGCTCTCTGAGGAGGCTCAAGGGGTCCTTGTCCCTGTTCTTTCCGCTTCTCGTTGCGCTTGTCCAATACACGGGCAAGCTCCACGTTTCTCAGGTAGTCGCGTTGCTCCGACCGTGATTGAGCAAGCTCAACTCGTAATTTGGCCGTGTGTACTGCAGCCTCGTGGGCTTAAATCTGGCTTTAGCGTCCACGGTATCGACTATAGCACCCATTTCCTCACCTATCTGTTCAGTTAACATGTTCCACTTGAATTTTGGAAGATATTTCATCGTCCACACGTCGTCTCGCCATCGGGTGCCTTTCTTCCCGCCGATAGGCTGAGCATTGAGCATCTCAGCAACAGATCTTGCCACTTTCTTGTCTTTGAATTCTACCCAGCCTTCAACAAAATGAGGTTTCTTCGTAGTAGTGTGTTTTCGTCTCAGGTATGCGGTCTTCGCGTCTGTCACAATCATTCAGCGAACATCCCAGACATTAAGACAAGGTATAACCCACCTTCCTGCTGTAGATACACCCTTCCAACCTCGCCATACTGGGACATGAGATGACGAACCTTGGCAGGCTGCATGCCAGGGGGGATTCGCGAGATGTATGTCACACCAGTGCGTGCTTGGACAGCATTGAAAGCCGCAAGAGCCTCGGGAGTGAGTGGGTTGACAACCTTTTCGGAGGGGCCAGTGTATGCTTCGCTGTCCATCAGATCGCCCGTCCCTTCGTCGTCGTCCTTGTAGGTCTCTTCGAGCGGGCTGTCATTGCTGCTGCCATCCTCTTCATCGGTGTCAGACTTGGAGGACGGCGATAATGATGGTGACGCTCCAGAGGTTGGCCCTCCTTCGGCCCGTGAGCTCTTTGTCTGCCCTTCCGACCTGTGTTTGATAGATGTCTGTTTCGCCATACTTGCGAAAAGTCAAGAAGAGCCATAGCTGTAGCCTAAGATGGGCAAACAATTACATAATAAAATAAATGAAGGGGGGCGACCACACGAATTGACAATATTAATGCCTGGGATGCCCCGCACATTGCAATTGGACGCTGTTGGAGAGATTCGCGAAGTGGTGATTGCGACAATATCTTACACTAACATTGATACGATATTCGACAGGCGCTCATAAGATAAGAGGAAAGTACACTGTCCAAAAGACATGGTCAGCAGTTTGTTGATCTTGTTAAACCTGCACATACCCCGACTAGTCTTTTTCGTTCAGGAAGGCATCGAGTTCATCATCAAGATCTTGTTGAGTTTTCTGCGGTCGAGGGTTCCTTCTCCCTCCACCTTTCCCCCGCTCAGAATCACCTTGCCCTTCTCCGATGTGTATCCACTTTGAATCTGATAATCTGGATACTAGGCCATTCCGGGAGCGGCGGCGATCGCGTGGCGCAGAAGAGATGCGGTCTTTAAGGTCGACAGGTTCTTCTCGTGAAGACGTGCGCTCAATTAGCGATCTGCCGTCGCCCAAACGGTCGGCATGCATATTTGACGGTGGTGGCGAATACGACGTCGGTCTGTCCTTCCCCAGAAAGGCATCCAGGTCATCGTCAAGCTTCGACGCGTCCACTAACAAACGTTCCTCTCTCATTCGCTTCTGTGGCCCATCCCCATCCTTCCCTGCATTCGTCCCATACTTCCTGTAGAACTCGCTCTCCTTCTTCGCACCCTTCTTCTTCACGTCATCATTCTTCGCCCACCTCATCCTTATAGCACCCTTCAACCCTTCACCTTTGCCAAGGCTTTTGTTGATTCTGTCCTCTGGTGGCCAAAGGGTGACAGGGATAGACTTGGCAGTTACGAAACCTTCATCATCCATGTCTTCCGCAGCTGACTTTCGCAAGTAGCGGTGTGCAGAGCGTGCCAGAGCTTTGGATTCGAAGACCAAGATGCAGCTGTTATCGTTCAGCCATTCAAGGGCCATAGGATGCCCATCGAAGTGTGTGGCATACGCGAAGATGCGAGCGGTTGGGAGGCGGGAGATTGGCGGCCCGGTGAGAAAGAGCGCGTTAGCTCTCAGCACGGAGTCTACGGCAGTTGCAGTCATACGAGTGCGACGGACGCTTCTGAGATGAGGTGACCCACCTTCATCCATGTCAACGTCTTCATCTTCTTCGAGCTCGGAACGTTTCCGCTTCAACGGAGAAGACGGACAGCATCAGGCTGCTGTCCTCCAAGTGCATATTGACATATAATAACAGCGCACCTTCGCTGTCCTGGTTTGAGTAGAGTCGGAGAGTAGATACACTTTGGTATTGCCGATGCGATTTTGCAGTGCCGCTCGGCGTGCATCAATGCTTGCGGCGGCAGCCTGGATTTCCGAGACTTGTTCCTCGTAGGGAACAGCGTCGTCATATGACAGTGATACCGTCTCCTCGAGTGAGGCGTCTTCTGGGAGATTGTCCATGGTCCTGGCAAACCTTGCTGTTGCATCGAGGGCTGTGGCCACTGCTAAGTCCGTGTGCACGTGACCCCATAACCGTCAAGTGATCGACTGCACGACTAGCCTCTTCAAGTTGACTGTCATTACTCTTTACAAGTTATAAACCCACAGCGGCATGGCAGCGCAGGCTGAGGAACCTGTTAAGAACTCGAACAGGAGGCACCGTAAGGATAAACGTCAGTCTCAACCTCACCTTCTTGGCGTCTTTCTGACCTTCTTTCAATCAGCATGGGATACCGATGATATTGACCAGTGAGCCTCTTCTCGTAAACTCCCCGTAGTGTGAGTGTCTGACGACTACCTTAGTGTGAGCATAACTCAACTTGATCTGAAGAGGCACTGAACCTGCAAAAAGTGGAAGATCGAGCCTTTCCAGCCAACAGACAACCAAGGCGGCGTATTCACCGAAGAATCCTCATTTGCAACACTATTTCCAAAATACAGGGAGAAGTATCTGAGGGAGGTGTGGAGTGCCGTCACGCGGGCACTGGAACCTCATGTGAGTCCCTAGTACGTCCAGTTTCGTTCAAGCTAAATAGTGCAGGGTATCGCATGCACGCTCGACTTGGTGCACGGATCGATGTCCGTGCGCACGACGCGTAAAACTTATGACCCTTACATTGTGCTTAAAGCTCGTGATATGATCAAGCTCCTTGCCCGAGGCGTCACAGTCAATCAAGCCGCAAAAATTCTCCAGGACGATATCGCGTGTGACATCATCAAGATTGGAAACCTAGTGCGGAATAAAGAACGTTTCGTGAAGAGGAGACAACGCATCATTGGTCCGGACGGTAGTACTCTCAAGGTAAATAGTCTAACTGATTCTGTTACGGGATGCTCACAGACAGGGACTAGGCCATCGAGCTTTTGACGCAGTGCTACGTTTTGGTCCAAGGTAATACCGTTAGTGTTATGGGCCCACATAAATCCTTAAAGGAGGTCCGACGCATCGTTCTGGATTGCATGAAAAACATACACCCAATATATCGAATAAAAGTTGGTTTGATCCTCTGAAAATAAATATTGATTGTCACTAAGGGCCTCCCCAGGAACTCATGGTACGACGAGAATTGGCCAAGGATCCTAAATTGGCCAACGAATCATGGGATCGTTTCCTCCCTCAATTCCGGAAACGCCACCTCAAGACCTCCGAGAAGACTTCGCGGAAAAACGAGAAGCTCGAAAAGAAGGACACAGCTCGAAAAGAAGCTGGGCTTGATCCCCAGCCCGCAAAGAAAGAAAAACCGACAAAGAAAGTGTACACACCCTTCCCACCACCTCAACAACCTCGCAAGGTATTGAAGATGCTACCCACCAACGGGATGATCACTCAGTGTCGTTTTATTCCACAGATTGATCTACAACTCGAGTCTGGAGAGTACTTCCTCAAACCCCACGAAAAGCAAGCACGAGAGGTGCAGCAACGAAAACAGAAGGTTGGTATATCAGCCTTCACTTTGATGCCCACTAACGAAACTTGTGCAATGTAGCAAGCCGAAGCGACGTCCAAGCGCAGGGAAGGTCGTGCAGGGGCGTTTGTTGCGCCTGTTGAAGAAGTAGCGCCCACAGTGGAGGAGAAGCGGACAAAACGGAAGCATGCTGAGGAAGAAGAGGGTGGCAGGGATCTTCCGGAAAAATCAAAGGACAAGAAGAAGAAAAAGGAAATGAAGGTTCGGTTCGATGGTGGTGGTTCCTCGTGATGCCCTCCTGTACTTGGTGTATACATCAGTTAGCACTCCTTGTTGTTTGACCTGGGGACAATAGGTTCCCCCTTTGTCTAACAATTGGCGCAATGTGGGCGCCAAAGGTAACCCACAGATGCTTACTTCAGCGCACCTTGTCATGAAACCGGCACAATTAATCCAGTAGCCATTACAACCGTTTGAGTGGGTCACTCACATCTTGTCCTCGAACCATCATGGCCTCCCCAAATACCCAATGGCTGCCCGTCACTGGCCGCTATCAGGTAGACATTGGCACTTCCCTCGGTCGTGCTCTCAAAGCTCGCAAGGGCATTGCTCCACCCAAGCGCGCTAATAACTTCCCCGATCGCGACTTCTATTCCTTCCGGTGTAAGTCTGCGTCTCCGGAATTATGCTGTGTGTAAGAGGTATTCAATGACATTGTCTCTACAGATAACTTCAAGCCAGAATCCATCGACCGCGACAGGCCAGGGTCTATAGAGGTGAAACGTGGGAAGGAGTCTACGAGCGTTACGGTGGAGCGACCCAGCACGCAGGTATGTTCGTGATCATGTCACTAGACGGGCCACTAAGGGGAGCGTCAGGCTGGAGAAAGTCATTTGTTCAAGGGAACAGAGCAGCCGGTCAAAGAATATGACTGTGTGCTGATATACGACGAAGAGCTCGGTGTAAGTTCTTCACTCAACCGCGAGCACACCGGTCTCTAACCCACACGATACTACAGACCTTTACGCTGGAGAAGATCGACTCGTTCATGAGTTTCAGTTATGACCGCAAGGTACAGACCTCCACCTCCACCATTCCTCGAGATACAGCTTCACGTAAGTAGTCTCTTCACTTGATCATCCAACAAGCGTCGAATCGCGTCATACTTTCAGCAATAGCACCCACTCGCCGACCCGTTGATGATGGCATAGATCTAGAGAAGGAGCTAGAACGAGATTTGGTTGGACTGGAAGATGCCGATGGTGAACCAGAAGATGACTTCGTACAAGTCCTCGCAACAGTCCCTTCCGCCAGGAAGGAGGAGGAAGAGGAGGAAGAGGAAGAAGAAATACCCATTGCGCCCACAAAAGCACCACCGCCTCCCAAAGCCAAACCTCCGCGCACCCTCCCTCAGAAAAAACAGGAGTCCATACCCAAGCCCAAACTGAAAGGCAAGGAGGTTGCGAGAGCGAAGAGAGAAACTGACTCGCGTGGCCTCGTGGATTCTGACCTCGAGGAGGTGCTCGACTTCGGTTTTCCCGCTCGGCCAACTAAACGCCGAACACCGTCGCCCCCGGCTACAAAACGTCCAGCTACTCAACTGGCGCTCCCAGACGCGTCTACCTCTATCGTCCTACCCTCCTCGCGGTCACTGCCCCCTGCCAAGGAGGACTCCGACTCAGAAGATGACTGGGACGCAGTTGTGGGTGGCGATCCCCCGGCAGACAATGATGCCGAGGAGATCGACCTCGACGCATTTGAACAAGAAATGGAACAACAGTTGGAGGGGTCAGACGAAGATATCCTAGCGGCTGCAATGTCACCGGAACCAGCAGCAACGCATGCCCACGGACGACCAATGTCTTTGAACCAGTTTGCCGGTGGTCAGCTGAGCCCAGACGAAGACAGCACGTCATCGAGTGAGGAAAGTGACGACGATTGATGTACATTGTACCTTTCTTGTGATACCGTCCTTGCTGGACCTTAGATCATACTTTGGAACTTCTTACATTAGATTTGCATTAGACCACGACACGCTTCTGCTTGCTTGGTGATCCCTTCCACATCACATAAAGTTAAAGAAGTATTAATCCGATTGATCGCTAAGACATAATAAACGGAAATGACTTAGAGAGTGGCAGTTGCAGTCGGCGGAGCAGACGCCCAGCTAGCCAGAATAGCACTGGCTTGTGCTGGAGTAATCGTAGTTGTAAAGGCACCCATCGAAGTAGGAACAGGGGTCGTGACAGCAGAGGTCACTGCTGCGGAAGAAGGCGTGGACGACGTTGCGTTTCCTGCGTTTCATGATAATAACAGTTAAAGAGAGTTAAACTGCGAGCACTTTGCGTACCAGTTACCAATGTCACGGTCGTCGGCGGGGCGAATGTCATGCTTGCCGTAGCAGGTTCGGCTGTCGCCAAGGTGCCATTCTCACTGGTGCCATTGAAACCAGGGCGGATCAGGTTACCGATGAGGTCTGGTTCATTGTCGATGAACAAGAGTGCCGGGCCAGCGACGACATTACTCATGGGAGATCCTTCCTTCATCGTCGTATCCATGTAGCGTTTTCCTGGGGTCGTTTGATCCTCTGTGATGAAGACATACACCGGACCAGAGATATTCGCAGGAACAGCGCAATCAGAAATTGACTGGAACACAGACGAATTCACCCCTCCTGCGAACATCTGACAAGATAATTGCTGGGGACAAACCACTTGATCAGATTCGTCCTGGGTTGTGTGAAGGGAAAGGCTCACATTTTCTGGAATCGTCCCGTTCAGCGCGGGAGAGCTAAAATCAAGCTTCATTCCCGGTACCAAGGAACCACCGTTCATGACGGTAAGCGGAGGATTTGCTAAATTGCGTGTCATTCGAGAGCGGTCTGCAGGGGCTGAAAGCCACGTACCTGACACTCCCAAGTCACATCCTGAAATGAATGCACCTGCAAGTGCAAGTACATCTGCTGGGGTAAGGGCCATGTCGAATGGCTGAGGGATGCTTGTTGCATCGGACAAAAGGTTGAGTACTGTTTGGTGTCGAGCTTCGACCGTCATGATACTACCAGCAGCAGTGACTAGTGAGGGGTCGGATATCGCAGTTAACGCGCCCAGATAGGCACTGACACCGACGTTCTCAACTACGCGTGCTGTAGCGACCATCGTCTCGACATCTGTGAGCACAGAAGAGAAATCGAATGTACAACCAGAGACCACCTCGCTGCCGAAAGCGTTGATGACGGACTGGAAAGTGAGGATCTCTGTCAACAGGTGTTCTATCGTATAATGGTGTGCAAACCTCCAAAATGACGGCATGTGTACTCTCATCAGCTGCAATTGTTTGAATTTGTTGAATGATGACTTCTGACGAGACGAATCCTGCCGCCTCGAAGCTGGAAGCATTGAAAGTTTGAAGAGCCTGCAAGTAGAAGTTTGACTCCAGCTGCTCCAAAACATTGGCGAACACTGAGGTCACGATATAACGATCCAATCAGCAATCAGGCTGCCGAATCGACCATTGACTGCAACTCACTCAAAACTCCTAGGTCTGCGGAGGCCCGCTTCAACGGGAGGGCGTGCACAGCACCAAGGGCACAAGTGAAGATAACGAAAAGAAGAACCTGCATTTCGGGATGACTTCCAGAGTTTCCAAGAATGAAGATACACAAAAACAAAGGTCAGGGGCAGGTCGCCTCTTGGGCAACAACCAATTAGATCCGCGGCGTACGGTGAGGGAAAGGTGATTTGAGAAAGGTATGGCAATCCACACCTCAAATATAGTCCTGAACTCGACTATACCACCAACAGGGAAGGAAAGGAACCACTGGAAAATGTTGTAACGAGCTTTTTATCCCAGACAAGACCGATCATTTGCTGCAGTTCCCTATTAGGGAATTTGCATAAAAGTCATGGAGACTCACATGTTTTTCAAAGAGAAAAAGGCCTCGTTGTTATGGTGACTCTGCCCCGGTCTAGCATGGATTATAGGCGTCTCCGACGAGCATGTGGACAAAGCGTAGCCGATTCTCACAGAATCGCCACCAGGTGAGTCCTGCTTTCTAGCCAATCATTCTAGGGTCAGAATATCCTGATGGTATTTGAATGTACTAGCATTGAGTTCAGCAGTTTGAGATAGCGGGTATACATCAGGCCAGTCAGATGTCTTCCTGGGCCAGCCACTTAGATACCAAGGCAAATACTTCCTGAGGCTTGTCATGGGGGACGTGAGTTATGGGTCAGACCACGGACCGAACGAAGTAGAGCCGAAAACACTTATCATATGTCCAGCTCCGTACACACTCGCAAATGTCAATTTTCCAGATTTCTTCGTTTCTCCAGCTGCCTTTCCATTAACGAGCCACGACCTCCACTCCTCCTTCTTGTATACTTCGTTGCCAGTCCATTCAAGTTTATCGACCCAGAGCTTATTAGCAACCCAGTTACATTGCCAGTCGTACGTCCCAGCGTAAATCAAAACTCGAATGCCGCGTTCGAGAAGGGCGGCGACATAATCTTGGGTGTGGTGTGCCCACTTGTCCAGATGCGAAACGAAATTGCGGCCGACTTCGTCAGAGCACAAGCTGAAATTTCCGGGGCTTTCGGCGCCGAGCATTGCACGAGTGCTAGGCAGATCAAGGAATTCTCTGATCGCTTCGTCTTCTGGGTAGCAAAGGTCTTGAGATTCGCAGACCTAAGGACCACCAAGTTCAACATAAACCTCCATGTATGAAGTGAGAAGACGCAAACCATCGATACATCGTAGACATTTCGTCCTGGACCAGATCGTAAGTCGGTGGACATTCACGATAGGATCAGGACTTGCCACTCTCCCAGAAGGGTCCTCTGATATGGTTGTCACAGAATTCTATGGTGGCCTCACATCCCATGTGATCAAATCGATCGATGCAGTATTTGCGCATTTCTGTTTGGCATCTTGGTAACTGCAAGACGCAGGTGCTTGAGTGGGATGAGGGGGGAAGAATATATCCACCTACCGCGGCTTTGATTTGGACACAATTACCGATAGTCTGGAAGGGCACTTCTAGTGCTGATGTACTACACTGGATGTCGTACAAACCCTCGTATAGCCTACAGACACGGAGGCTCAGAAAAGGCACACCACGAAAACATTCGGGAATTACGTTGAAACGTCTGTGATGCCGTTGCCGATAAGGATGCTTTGGAGATTGATAGTGCTGCGACCCTCGGCCTTAGCGATCAGGTTTTGGTCGTATATTTCACTGGCGAAGACAGGAAGGTAACGGCCCTAGTACATGTTGTCATACATCGGCCCAAGACGGAAGAATCTACTCACTGCGTACGACTCGCCTGATAGGTGAAGGGGCCTCCCAGCAAACTGTTTGAAAGTCTCAAAGAAGATAGTCAAGAATGCGTGGACATTGCGAGCAGCTTCTTCAGTGGTCTCGACTGTTTCACCAAAGTCGGCGTAAGAATATCCAACCCCAACACTACGTGGATGAGAGGAATTCATGCGTTAAATAGGTGAGTTGACTTACGGCTGATCGAGGAAGAAAATGTTAGCTTCATTGTTCCATGAGTAAGGGTTCCAGGTAGTGCCATTGGCCGAAGCACCCTTGATGTCAATGCTGCAAGGTCCTGGTACAGACGAGTGTCAGATGGAAAACTCGCTATTCCAAGCAGTTCAATCCCCGATACCTAGTTCAAACAAAAGGCCAAGCGAAGACGAGCATCCGGGGCCTGGGGTGCATTCGAGTCAGAGTCAGAGATCAGGAAAGCTGACAAGCTGACCTCCATTGATCCACATCATGACATCATCTTGGAAAGTGGCACATTCACCATTGCATCTGTCCGTGAGGAATTTAGAATTTACCTTTGGCCGGGTCTCTCCTGCTTTCGAAGAAGTAGAAGAACAAGTGCTTGGCACCTTGATCCACATCCAAGTAACCAGTGTAGGCACTGTTTGTTTTTAACGCAAGACATGTTGATCAGATGCGCACAAACTTACGATACAATGGGATCGCAAAAGTTGGACTTCTTGATACGAACACCATGGTTAGGGAATTGAGGATGCGAAAGAGCTGTGAAGGACTCTTCAGACTGAACAGATGATAGGTTCATAATATGAAATGGAGTCTCCAAGTTCAACGGCGCGTCGGTATGGGCAAGGACATTGCTGGCGAGAGGTATCTGGGTCCGCAGTGCTTGGACAGCAGTCCCAAGCAAGGCGAGTGGTAACACTGTGTTGAGGAGCATATCTAACAGCGCTCAAACACGGGTATGAATGCACTTCACGAGAGGAACAAGGAGGCTTATCGGACTCGGGTGGTGGTTGAAAGACAACCTGCGATATCAAAATTCTCGTTGTTCGGATGACTTGCTCACGGAACCATGTGCTCACAGCGGCTCAGCGCTAGATTGTGTGGGACAACCTTTCTTGATTGCCTTTTTGGTCACTCACGTGGCGTTGAGACGAAATTACCACGCTCTAAAAATCTTGGAATGGGGGGTCGAGGACACAAGCAAAGTACCAGGTATCATATCTTACCTTTGGCTTTATATCTTCGTTTTATTTCCAAGGTAGCTCAACATGCTGGTCCTGTATGAGACGGCGATGGGCTATTGCCTGTTCAAGCTGAGCGATTCAGCAAAACTCGACTCGGCGGATCTGTACAAGGAGTTCGAGACACCAGACAAGGCAAACAAATTGTGCGTCGATCTCGCGTTCACCCGTGTCTACCAACTGTGTTGAAGACGCCAAATTATACTTGAAAAGGTTAAAGCTGAAAGCTTTGCATCGGTTTACTTCGACAGCAACTGCTGTCGAGGATCTCACAGCTGTTCAGGATGGAAAGCTAGGGAAAGGCTTGAAGAAATTCTTGACGGAAGAGGTCGTGGAGAAAGGCAAGGGAAAGGAGTCCTTGGTTGTGGTAGACCCGCGCTTGGGTATGTGAAACGATCACTTCGTGTGTTGTGCTAATATTATCATGTAGCCCACTCTATATCGAAGAAGCTCAGCATAAAAGTTTCCGCACCATCACCACCCAACGACCATAGCGATCTATGGAGAGGTATCCGCTCCCAAATAGCGGCCCTGATGGATGGCCTCGACCCTAAGGACCTTGCCACTATGAGTTTGGGTTTGAGTCACTCATTATCTAGGTGAGTTGCACCATTCTGACCAACGTCCTGTGATTAATGCGTCTCTCAGGTTTAAGCTAAAATTCTCTCCAAACAAGGTCGACACCATGATTGTGCAGGCTATTGCCCTCCTCGACGACCTGGACAAGGAGATCAATATTTATGCCATGCGTGTCAAGGTGAGTTGACCACCCACGCAAATCTGGTCTTCCTATGATTCATTCACGTGCCCCCAGGAATGGTACGGCTGGCATTTCCCTGAAATGGCCAAAATCATCTCGGACAACCTCGCTTACGCGAAAGTCATCCGCGCTATGGGTTTCCGCACAAACGCAGCGACAACTTCATTCGAGACCCTTCTGCCGGAAGACTTGGAGGCAGTCCTCAAAGCTGCTGCCGAGATTTCAATGGGTACAGAGATCTCAGACAGCGATATACAACACATACACGCACTTTGTGACCAGGTCATCTCCATCTCTGCGTACCGCGCCCAGCTTGCAGAATACTTGCGCAATCGTATGAATGCTATCGCTCCAAACCTCACGGCTCTCGTTGGCGATCTTGTTGGTGCAAGGCTGATATCACACGCTGGGAGTCTCTTAAGCCTGGCAAAGCACCCAGCCTCCACCGTCCAGATTCTTGGTGCTGAAAAAGCGCTTTTTCGCGCACTGAAAACAAAGCATGATACCCCAAAATACGGGTTAATCTACCACGTACGCAATATTCCTATGTACACTTACAAGCGCAGCTGATTGCACAACCCATAGGCATCACTAATCGGCCAAGCTCCTCCAAAACTCAAGGGAAAGGTGAGTCGTATGCTCCAGCGCACAATCATACGCTAACGAGTATCGCAGATGGCTCGCATGGTTGCAACAAAAGCTGCTCTCTCGATTCGCGTTGATGCTCTCACCGACGCTGACGGCAAGTCCGAGGAACAAGCACCCTCCATCGGTCTCGCAAACCGTGCTAAACTTGAATCGCGGCTGCGCGCCCTAGAACACCAGAACGACATGTCTGGTGTCCGGCGGTATGCTGACGACGGGAAGAAACAACAAAAGTTCTCGATGACGGGTGACGTGAAAACATATAACACGGCCGCGGATGCTGTCGACCTCGTTCCCACTCAACGTGAGCCGCTAGAGACGGCTATTCAAGCAGTATTGGACGTAAAGACTGAGAAGAAGAAGGCTAAAGAGGAGCGGAAAGCGAAGCGCAAGTCTGAGAAGGAGAAGGAGAAGGAGTCTGACTCAGATGTTGCTGACAAGATGGATGTTGATGAGGAGTCCAAGGACAGCAAGAAAGAGAAAAAGCGGAAGCGGCGAGAAAGCGAAGCAAACGGCCAGGCCGATGCAGGGGAAGCCAAGGTTGGTCTTCGACTGTCGTCCACCTGTGTTTGCATTGTTGATTGTACGTGCAGGAGGATGGCGAGACTGAAGCCGAGCGGAAGGCAAAGAAGAAGGCACGCAAGGCCGAAAAGGCAGCAGCCGCAGTTGCTAACGGAGAGGCTCCAAAGAAGAAAAAGAAGAAGACCGACGCTTAGCGGCCCATTGGGAGTGATCTATCCACTAACTTGGTTCTGTCGACTTGTTTAGTGTTGTTGCATACGTACAATATATATATCATACGCTCATCAGCTTGAAGTATTGAAGTATTGAAGTAAGAAAGTCTGAGTCACCAGTGATGGTGACCAGCAGCGATCTTGGAACCTCGGGATAAGTAACTCTTACGGCAGGTACGGTATACAACGTTTTTATATCACTTAGAGTCATACCTGAGCACCACACTTGTCTTCAAAGGTCACACATGTCCTCACCGACCCCACGACCGATCATAATTGTAACAGGAGCCAACAGGTTCGTCAAACATTTCGTCCCAAGTATTCCCACCAAAATAACTTGCCCTCTGCAGTGGTGTTGGCTTCGGTATATGCCACCGTCTGCTCTTGCAACTATCGACCCAAACGTCGGGAGACGCGCAACCAAAATACGCGTTTCACAATGTTTCCCCGGCATTAGAGGCGCCCGAAATCAGATGTGACGGCCTTACACTGATCCTGGCTTGCAGAAGCAAACAACGTGCTGAAGTTGCCCGAACTAAGCTCTACGACCTGGTAGACGAACATGTTCACCGTCTCAAGAACTCTCGGGATTATGATGGACATGCCGAGATTTTTCGGAGAAATCTGAACATTGCGGTACATACTGTTGACTTGTCCAACATTCAGAGCGTGTTTCGCTTTGCGGATGAGATTTCTCAGACGTAGGTCCTCCAAGTCCATTCTCCATTTTGTTTCCTCAAATGCGTCATAGTTATCCGTACGTTTCGCATCTCATTTGTAATGCGGGAGTGGCCTGCTTCGCGCAAATCGACTGGCTGCAGGCTATCTGGCAGCTCAGTACAGACTTTGTCACTGCAGTCACTGCACCACGATATTACATCCAGAACACTGGCGACGTGAGCCGAGATGGACTTGGCTGGGTATGGCAATGCAACGTCTTTGGACATTATGTTCTAGTGCGTTCCCTCGACAGCTGTGTTACACTGAAACTAATGTTTTGCCTTAGTTCCGAGCCTTGGAACCTATTCTAGCCAAGTACACAACTTCCACGGGCTCGCGAGTAGTGTGGGTTTCGTCCCACGAAGCCAGCTCCGAGTTCTACGATCCCAAAGACTGGCAGCTGGTGAAGTCTCGACATTCGTATGAGTGTTCCAAGTACCAGATGAACCAGATCTCTCTGCACTTGGATCGAGAGGCAACTCACAACCAAGTCGATGGCAAGCCGACTGTAAGACACTTCACAGTATTGCCTGGAATAGCTGGCACGAACATAGCCAGTGCACTGCTTGGAGCAGTCTCTTCGATGTGCATGTTCCTGACGTTCTATATTGCAAGTAGTATTATGAATCTGCAGGCCCATTCGCTGAACGCGACTTCTTTCAGGCGCGACTCCTAGGATCCCCGTATCACCCCATTACTCCCTTTAAGGCGTCCATATCCGCGGTCCATCTGTCGCTTGTTCCCCTCGCATTCCTGCCTGTCGTCAGCAAAGTTGAAAGCTCTGCGGATCCGATGGAGCCTGTCAAAGTTGGCACCCTCTACATTTCAGAGACAAACCGGTGGGGACGTGAACGAGTTGGCACGATGAAACTCGTCGAATCCAAAGGAGAGGAAGCCCAGACACGGGAATTGTTGGACAAATGCGATCGCCTTCTGAGGACTTTCTGTGATGCGGAAGGAAGAAACTCACCGTCTGGCTAGTCAATGGAACTGGGCTGATTATGATCTATGTCACTGTCATGTCGACTACATATATCCTGTAGAGGTAGACTACATGGAACTAGTGGTGGCCGGGATGCAACTTGTCCCCGTGAAACCCTACAAAATTTGATTACCGACATGACTGCTAGACTAATGAGGTTAAAGTAGCAGGTACTAGTACATAGTGAAAGATTGTTATTGGTCTTGTGGTGGTGATTCAATTGAAACGGCGGGAAGTGGTGATCGGAAAAGAGGAATAGTCCTTAGATTATCTGGCGCAGGGCCCATCGCGTCCAATTTTTTCCGGGCTTTGTCTGTCTGTGAAACGTTTGGATTAGTCTCGAGTGCTCTGATATGGAGGAGTAGGACTCACTATAACCGAGTTCGCCACACCACGCTCTAAGCCCTCAAGCAGCGTGCATGCCTTGCAAAGTTCGTTGCTTGACATATAGCCGCATCGCTTGCACGTTTCTACAGGACTGTGAGCTACTTCTGATGTGGTTAGAGTATATCTGGTACTTACGCTGTGGTTTCTGCGCTGCTTTCACGTCGTCTCTGACTTCAAATGCCTCGCCCGAATGGATTATATCAATAATTGCACTAGGGCGGGCGGCTTCCAAGTCCTTGAGGAACGTTCTGGCATGACCGCGATATGCGTCAGGGGAATAGATGCATTCTGTCGAGAAGTAGTCAAGTTTCTTGAAGTATGCGTACCTATTGGTGGTGAGACGAGCATATACTTGACAGAGCCTGGATGACTGACATTACAATCTCCTTTTCGTATGCATATTTAAAAGGCTTGGACCTCTTTATGGTATCCTCTCCTTGAGTGCAGATCATCGTGCATCGACCAAGGCGAGCGATATCACCGCGCATTACTGTAACACAGCGTAAGGGCATGAAGTCTCTAGAAATCGTGTCACTTACTGTTCATTAGCACTGTTTCTGCAATATCATCGGCATTATGACCGGTAACAACATGATCGACGTTTAGCGAGGAAGCACCTCTATCGAGAGCTTGCCGTCGGAATACGCCACAGAATGTACAGTTATTCTTCTTGCCTATCTCAGAAACGATTGCGTCCATAGTCCAGCCGTAGAGATCCTCGTAGGATAGAATTTTGAGGGGCATATTGTATTGCAGCTGGTTACGCTTCACTGTCTGTTTCGAATGATGTTAGTGTGCCATAACAGATGAGATGGTGGAGATCACGTACTTGCAGCGAGTCATCTCGATAACCAGTTATTCCCTCGTCTATCGAGAGCAGGTAGAGATCAAGACCGTAGTTATATCGCTCGTTCAATGTCTTCATGACATAGGCGAGCACAGTCGAGTCTAAGATTCCGGGTGTCAGCATATGTAGTGTTATGCATGCATCTTGAGCCGACATACCTTTCCCTCCAGACGCGCCAATGGCCACTCGGTCTCCTGGTTTGAACAGTGTCGCTTGGGTGATGGTATGGTGAACTTCGGTTTCAAAGACGAAGAAGAAACATTCTTTGCAAATCTGTTGACCAGTCTTGGGTCGCTTTATAATCGCCTTGGCGTTCTGGCATAAAGCGCAAGATGCTGGGGCCATGGAAACCTCTTGATCACAGTGAATGACTCTACCTGTGGGCCGATGCCTGAAGTGATCACTCGGTGCAAGGCAATTGATTACGACTCATATAGCCTAACTGCCTTATATGGTCGAGATGTGTCGTCTCAAAGCAATCGAGGGCAGCCCTTGGCTAAAGTCACCTCTTCACTACAATCAACACAGATACTTTCCGTCCAAGATGCCCAGAGAGCTTCGGAAACGCGGCAGGAAACATAAGAAACCCAACGAGCCTGGTCCGTCTGATCCTTCCTTGCAAGCACAAAAAGATCACCACGAAAAACCCTCGGAGCCATCCTGGATCATTTCTGTTCCTCAAGCAGAGGATGCACACCCTGAAGCTCCTTTCGGGTATGTTGACCCCGACATCAAAGCGTACTTCCGCACCGTCGACGAACAGATACGAACATGGCAAGAAGACGAGCACAAGCCCGAGACGGATAATGACGACCTCGATCCCAACGAAGGTGCCTCATTTTCTCTCAAACTACTCCGAGATCTCACAATTATCTGTCACGCGTCCTGCAGCGAAACGCTTATTTTTTGTTGCTGCCCTCAATGAGATGTCAGGGAAAGAGAAACAGCTTGCTACAGATCCAGATTGTTCAGTCGTGCTGGAGCGCATGGCACATTCAATGGACGACTTCGTGCGGAGAGTGTTTATTGACAGTCTAGGTGGCTCGTGGGTATACTCACACTTATCCCTATGATACGCACTCAGCACTCAGATAGGTTTGAGGCGCTCTTCAAACATCGATTTGCATCGCACGTCTGCCAGACACTACTTTCGGTTGCTTCTGGGTCAATCTCTCGGGAGGTATGGTGTCTTACTTTGTTTCCTGTGAGTGCACCCATTAAAGTTGTTTGCAGACCAAAGGCATCCTGCCGGAAGTCCCCAGTGCCAAGGACAAGGGGGAACTTCGAACATTGACCCAGCTTGTGCTGGACATCTGTGAAGTGAATAGTCTGCCCTCCTTATAGGTCTCAAGTTTTGACATTCACCGTCAGGAAATTCGCCCAAGTTTCAATTCTCTCATTATGGATCCATTTGCGTCACACGTGTTACGCTCTTTACTTCTTCTGCTATGTCCAACAGTGCTTCCGGAGGACTCGTCGGCCCATAAGTCTGTGCGATCGAAGAAGAGCACATCGTGGAAAGTAAAGCAAGGCAAGATGAAGTCCGTGTTTTCCAGTGACAAGGGAAAGGCGGAGGACTCCAGAGCGTTGGTACCAAGCGAGTTTCGTGATACTGCTGCTCAGTTCTTGCGGAATTTGAAAGGTGGACTCGACGCAAACGAGGTTAGGGCTCTAGCTGCCAACAAGGTAGCCAGTCCATTGTTGCAGGTGAGTTTTCATAGTTATCCGTCACTTCGTTCAACTGAATTGCAGGTGGTGTCAGCTGGTCCTGGAGATCGAGGCAGATCATGGTGGCGCGTCATTCCCTGACTCCCTTATGGATCGAGTTTCAGTGGGGATGATCACCGCGTATCGTACGTGTTCCTCTCACCCTGTAGTCCTTTTGGATGATTATGCGTTGTTACAGACAACGACCCCGACATCTCGCCTGAAGCATCTGACTATCTTGTCACGCTGCTCAGAGACCCTACTTCTTCTCACTTGCTGGAAACATTGGTATCGCGGTGTCCGGGACAAGCCTTCAATTTAATTTGGAAAACGTACTTCCGGGGTAAACTTGCGCGACTAGCATTCCACCCAGTTGCGAACTTCGTCGTTGCTAAGGCTGTCGAGCGACTGGACAGCACTCAACTTGGTGATGCCCTCGAGGAGCTCAAGTCGTCGCTGAGCAAAATGACCAGTAAGTCCGGTTTTACCAGCATTGTGAGATTGTTCGTTAATGTGTGAGTCAAAGAGTCTTCCAGAACGGGAGTTCTTCGCGCCTTGATAGACAGGTCATGTACCCTCGAAAGCCACGAAGAGGACGTTTGTGAGGTTAGCTTATCGTGCTCGTTGGAAAACTTTCGAACTAACACGCACTCCATGCAGGCTACCTTCGCTGCCGTTGGGATTTTGAGTCCGGAGCACCGGAAGGAACTTGTGCCATGTGTATTACTTTTGAAATCGTTGGAGGTATGTCTAATTGGCTTATTTAATAACATAATCTCATAGCTCCTGAAGGAATACCAGACATTGCCTCCAGCAGGAGAATCTCTAGCTGACACAGACCGCAAGAAGAAGTCGGGGCGCAAAGGCGAAGCCGAGAATCCGAGAGAACCAAAAATCCAGGGAGCCCTCATCTTGCAGTCTCTGCTAAGGCTCAAAGAACCTCACTGCTCGATAGTAGTAGACAGGTTCGTGTATTCAGATTGCGACAGATTTACTTTGTTTATCCCAACTTTCACAGCATAAGTTTGCTCTCCATGGAAGACCTCATGGGCATAGCTCACAATGCAACGAGCTCACGAGTTCTCGATGCAATCTTCGAATCACCAACTGTGTCATTCAAAAGCAAACGCCGTTTCACCATGTCATTCATTGGACATTATCACACCCTTGTCGATGACCGGATAGGAAGTCGAGTTGGCGATCGTTGTTGGGCCTTTGCAGATCCTTATTTGAGGGTAGGTGGAGAATCCTATCGCGCGAAATGAATCTCATATTCCCCTAGGAGAAAATCGCTCGCTCTCTGATTCCCTACGAGCAATTCCTCGCAGCATCGTTCTACGGGAAATTCTTTGCTCGTAACCTCAACCTGTACCTGCTACAGCGACGACCAGAGGAGTGGAAAACGCTGCAGTCAAATAACAAAGCCAATACCCCCAAGACGGATCAACCGACCTCACAAGCGCCGTCATCTCAGCCAGGGCCCTCAACTCCAGGAGCTCCAGAAGTGCCGGAACTCGGATTATCGGACAAGGCCTCGAAAAAACGGAACGCACCTGAGGATGAAATTGATGCGGTATTCGACGCTGCATTGGGGAACAAAACCAAAAAAGCCGCAGTGGGTCATGTCTCTATACAAGAAACCAAAGGTTCCACGGATCAGCAAATGTCGGAGGTGTTGGGTGCTATTCATATGGCGCCAGCGGGCCAGAGCGGACGGACGAAAAAGAAACGTAAACATGTGTGACCATGAGTGCTAGGAGTCGCCATAATTACAATTCGGCCCAGGATTTAACTTGAGTAGTTACGTCAAGGGATTCAAATACTCACCAAGTTTCAACGCAACCCTAGATCTTGATAACCGGTATTCTTCTAAACTTCTTCGTGTATCGTCCTTGAAGTTAGACGTCCACGGATGAGCCAGCCAATGCCACATCCCTCAGGCAGAGCTCTGCACACGAGGCAGTATTTCTATGTCGGCGGCCGTTATGTTCCCCATGGATCTGGAGAGATCTGTCATGGCCAACTGTACGTCGAACGTTTGACACCAGCGCAGGTGACGCGTAGCACTCCGATCCTCTTCATTCATGGCAATGGAATGACTGGCACAAACTGGCTGAATACACCAGATGGACGGCCTGGATGGTCAGACTATTTCCTGAATCAGGGTTACGAGGTAAAGTTTCCCTACACGGGCGGAAAACGACTTCAATTGTCTATCTAGGTATTCATTGTTGACCAACCCGCTCGGGGACGCTCTGCCTGGCAGTCCAACGTCGATGGCGGCACTAGCATCTTCGCTACCGATAACGTCGAATCACTAATCACGGCCACTGCGAAACATGGCAATTGGCCGCAGGCTAGTTTACACGGACAGTGGCCCGGGAGCGGGACCAAAGGCGATCCAGTCTTTGAGGCATTCTATCGCTCCCTTGTACCAAGTCTCACTTCTACTGCTGAGACTTCCGAGCTCATGAAAGCAGCGGGTTCAGAACTGTTGGACAAAATAGGGGTGCGCAATAGTGGCTCATGATGCACACCGATCCTGATGACTCCATTCCAGCCTGTCGTCGTCGTGACCCACTCCCAGTCTGGGGGCTTCGGATGGATACTCGCTGACGCTCGACCAAACCTCGTCAAAGCCATCGTGGCCCTTGAGCCAAATGGCCCGCCTTTTCGAAACGCGATCATCATGTCAAACCCAGTTCGGATCTACGGACTGACTGACATCCCTCTCACCTTCGACCCACCAATCTCATCTGCTTCGGACCTTGGCCCGGTCGCATTACAGCAAGGAGAAGACTTCACGTATTTCCAGCAAGCTCGTCCACCAAGACGGCTGGTTCATCTTGCACAGGTTCCCGTTCTGCTTGTCACGTCGGAAAGCGGGTATCATGCAGTTTATGATGAGTTCACGGTGCAGTTTCTTGAAGAAGCTGGCGTGAGTGTTAGACATATCCGGTTGGAAAATGTCGGAATTCACGGAAATGGGCACATGTTCTTCATGGAGTTAAACTCGGACCAGATCGCAGACGAAGTGGTGGAACCGTGGATCAGAGATGCCATAGCTTCTGGAAACGAATGATATATGACGTGCATAGGCTAGTGTCGTATGGAAAACCTGTGAGTACTTGTTCTGTATAGTTGGGTAGCTGTCCTATCTTTCCATGTCATCACTGTGTGCCAGTACTTCTTCGTCAGGCGCGGCCTATCTCGAGCAGTAATTTGAACCTGAACTCTCACGAGGAATCTATCGGAGGGTGTTGTCGACAGTCGACTTGATGAACTGCTCATGTAATGGCAGGTCACGATCGAAGAATTCGAGTGTTTGGTAGTGGCGCTATCGCCGCCACTTCAAAAGCTACACGACGTCATTTCATCGCGCGATGCAATTGCCAAACTGTTGTGGTCATGCGGGAGCTCATTTCGTCGAGGTACTACTTGAACTGAACTATAGACCATGGGCATGAAGACACTCTCCGCCGCTGGCTGAGCCACCATATCATCGAGAATGGCTGCTTTAACGCCTGGTAGAACTTTTGATCGGCACGGAAAAACTCCTGCCTCAAGAGCTTGCATGTCTGGTATAGTCCAGGTACGTAGGAACGCCATCTACGCCTAGGAAATTGGGATGAGGAACACGGGTATTATACTTTTGATAGAGATACAGACAGTCGAAATCGCTCAATGCACCCTGCAAGGCGCACTCCTAGTCTTCGTCAAACTATCTCGAGCAATAATTTGAACTTGAACTCTCTCCGAAGAGTCCATCGGAGCGTATTGTCGACAATCAACTTGATGAACTTGCTCATGCAATGGCAAGTCACGGTCGAGAATTCAATCGCCTGATAGTGACTTTGCCACCGCGACTTCGAGAGCTCCGCCCCTCTCCGTAACTTTCTATAGAATGTGCACACCGACCGCATTGCACGAGGTGTCGAAGCTCGAAACTTACCTGAATCATTTTCCCCAAGGAAGTCTTCTTGTTGACATACATTATGCGCTGCCGCAACCTCGAGCGATATGGTGAACGCTACGATCCCCATGAAGAAGTCATCCATCCACGACCTTTTAACTCCGACCACAGAACCAGAAGATGGTGTGCGCCCTGACACATAGATTACGGGTAGGAGTGTCCGAACAAGGTCTTCACAAGTTCACCTAGCACCAGGTGACCAGTGAACGTTTGAACGCTGATGCTCGTCCAGGTAGGGTAAGCGATTCATCTGGATATCAAGCTGTCAATCAAACACGTCCAACATCCTTCCTCCTTTCATTCGTGCTGCCAGATCAACCACAGACGGGTCAGCATTCGCCGCCCCTTAGGGCGAAGAGCTGGGCCGACCAAGCAGACCTCGCCTAGACTATTCCTGGACCTTGAGGACTTCTAAACCATTAATGTCGCCAGAATCCCGCACTCCGGCAAATCTGTCAACGCTCTTTGTACTTATTTACCCCTTCTGATTTGCGGAATCACCTCACAAATGCTTACGAGGTCCAGAACTTCCCGGAGGGCCTTGATATTGATGAGAACAAGAAACTCAAATGCAGCTGACAGCCTGAGGCACATCGTAGACTTTGATAAGGCAATATTGTCATAGACTTGCTCAGGGAGTCATCTTCGGCAGAGACCCGACTTGATAAAGTTACGCTTGGTGCAAAGCTTCGCGCCGCAGATTCTAACATGACAACCAGGAGATAGGAAGGGAAGATGCTTACTACGAACATCACCTCGTACGGTAATCCCGGCAAGCCTTGCGCAAAGCTCTTCTTGGGGTCAGCAACATATAGCGAAGACCCTGTGGTGTCATTCTAAGTGGCAACATGAAGGGTAAGAGTGTGACACAGAGAGGCAATACGCTGTCATGACATATCTACATCCTGAACAGCATCTGGCCGTGGCTCGCCTCTTGCCACCGAGTTCACTAGCTCTCTCCGTACCTCAGAACCTATTTGAGGGTGAGGATTGACCCGAACGACGTCCAAGAGGGCGTCCTTCTGATCCGGGGTCAGATCGGGTGAATACCTAAAGAAGCTGTGAACTAGCTAATGGGCATACAACGGTTGTCATCCATACCTTTGGCAGAAGGCAAGTAGACTCTGATGCCACAATACAGGCAGTTTTTCCGCGTCCCCACGAGAGCGAGCTTTATATGTGTTCGAAAGACGAATGAAGTGGAACACGAGTGCATCGACTACTTTGTAGGGGAGTTGGTATTTCTTATCAACGAGTACCCGGATAAACAATGAGTTGGGACCTGTGCCGTGATACTGAGTTTGCGATGTTGATGAAAATGGAAGGATCCTACCAGTGTAATCCATTTGTGCAATCCGCAGCAATGCCGCAGCTGAGTGAAGCACAGGGACCTTCTTTTTGGCAACCACGGACGCGATGATCGCCGCTTCTTTGAGCGAACATCCGCTCTACAACCCAAGGTATGAGTAAAATGGCAACAGAGACTACAAGAGCTTACTTCAAGCATAGGAAATACAATGCCCTTGAAAAAGGCACCTGGCTTGTACAAAGCACGCTTCAGGCACTCATAGTATTGTACATTGAGCTTTTTGTTGGCCTGGATATCTTCCCGTATTGCGTCAAGTAATACAACAGACAGGAATAGCTGGGCCTGTGGGGGCTTCATAGTGGACACAAATATTCTTGTGGCTGCCCTGCAGGCATGGGGACTCCAGTTTTCGGGCCGAGTAAGGGCCAATATACGAGCCCAAGCAGGAAGGGAAGGTATGATCTTGAAGAATTTTGGTAAGGTTCCTGATTTGTACCCATGAAGAAAGACCGCCAGCCTATAATCTCGTTACTTTTGTGTGGCGTACTACTTGTTTGTCACGTACTTTGTATATGACTCAACCAATCTGGGGTCAAGCCCTAGGGCTGGGTCAGGGTGTTCCTTGTCTGTGATATTCGTAACTTTAGAGTCTGCACAGTTGGTGTGCGGGGGTAGTCGGCGACAGACCTTGTTGTACTTTCTGAATAACTGTAACGTTTCCGGACTGGCTGTCGTGAAGCTTGGAAAAGATAACGTCTGCTAACGTCCGCCGTTCTCCCGAGTTAGCTGGAAGGAGGGTATCTAGTGCTTGAATATCGCCGGAATCCAGTTGCTGATTGACATAAGTCCCTCGTTCGATCCCATGAAAACCAGGACTCACGAACATGTCCTCCGCGTCGCCATCGTCACTCATCTGTTCGGCTCCTTCGTTATCGCTTGCGTCTGATATGTCATCTACTATTCGCATTCGGGGTTGCAGATCCGGGACAACTGGATCTGCGTCGTCCCCTTCGTCTTGATCGTCCGGCATTTCGAGTTCCTCTTGTTGATCGCGAGCAAGCTCGAAGATTTTCCGAGAGGTTTTAGGATCGAGGATCACCTAGAGGGCATGGATTGAACGTCTTTGCATTGTGACCAAGATGATCGATATCCACCTCGTCCTTGTCATCTTCTCTCGGGGTACTTCGAGATTTCGTGCGCTTACCAGGCTGTGTGACACGGCCGTATTTTTCATAGAGTTCATCGTCGTTGAGCTGTGCGAGGAGGGGATCGCGTCTTGGCTTTTGAGATTTTTGCACTCGAGGCATGAGTGGTGTCTAAGATTTCGCAAAATAATTAATTTGAGGACCTATTCGGATTCAAGGTAGCGATTAGGATAGTGACGGGTCGGATATGGAATTGCCGATTCCGAGATACACGTGGGGCGTGGTACTCGGGTCCTGATCGAGAGTGGCGGTGTGGTGGAGACGTGATTGGTGGAAGTCAAATTGCAAGTACTGCTGGCAAGTGCTGGCGGGTGGCGTAGTTGCGGCAGTACTTGACCGCTAGTTTCATTGAGTCCCAACCTAACTATAGTCTCACTCGCAGGATATGTCCTCTGCAGCCGTTAAACCCGTGAGTTATCTTTCATAAATATCCGCTCTGTTTCCCCCAAGAAGAAATCCCCTCTCACCTTCGTCTTCATGTCCCATTTACTATCCACAGAATTTGTACAGTTGCTCCATCTCTCGTCCACCATGTTATCTGACCCCCATCTAATAGATCCGCTCCCTGGATAAGAACGGTGAAGAAATAAAAACTGTCGGTTTCCAGCGATTCGGTTTCGATAGCGAAGTCTCCATCGAAGTCCTGCGCTCACTTTATCTTCGTTCCCACTATGTCGTGACTGCACCAGTCAATCAGGTTCAGGAAGTTGACGCCCAGCAGGAAATAGAACACGCCCGTTTCACACAAGGCCCCAATACCTATCAATCAAAGTCTATCTACCATCCAGACACTCAGTCGATTTCGTACACAACCCTTTCTAGGTTCCCCCCCGTAAAATTACTTCTCCCTTCCGTACGGAAGCGTATTCTCGTCACTGGAGGCGCTGGCTTCGTCGGATCGCATCTCGTCGACCGACTTATGCTGCTAGGTCATGAAGTAACTGTCCTAGACAACTTCTTCACTGGCTCCAAGACCACCGTCAGTCATTGGGTCGGTCACCCCAACTTTGAGTTGGTCCGTCACGATGTGGTCGAGCCTTTCATGATCGAATGTGACCGTGAGTCCAATACATTCATCTCTTACGAATGTGTACTTATTTGCCTCAGAAATCTATCACCTTGCTTGTCCCGCATCTCCTCCCCATTATCAATTCAATGCCGTCAAAACCATAAAAACATCTTTCATCGGGACTCTAAACATGCTCGGTTTGGCAAAGCGAACAAAGGCTAGGTTCTTGATAAGCAGCACTTCTGGTCAGCCCATTCTCTCCATTCGCCTTAGTGGTTTCTCAGTATCTCGTAGAAGTGTACGGTGACCCTGAAGTACACCCCCAGCATGAAGACTAGTGAGTATCCTCCTGATCACAACTTACGTGGCGCCTCACGCGTGCATTAGCTGGGGCCATGTCAACCCTATCGGGCCTCGCGCTTGTTACGACGAGGGAAAGCGTGCCGCTGAAACCTTGACATACGGCTTCCAGCGACAAGACGGTGTGGACGTCCGTGTGGCACGTATCTTCAACACATATGGTGAGATGCACCCTCACATTCTGAACGCGTTTCGTTGGCTGACCCCAAGTTCCAGGCCCGCGCAGTTCGTAGCTTCTAGATGCAGGGCTTTACTCGATCTTACCTATCTTCTTCTAGTGAACCCCCATGACGGCCGCGTTGTTTCCAACTTCATCGTTCAAGCCCTGCAAGGCGAGGACATGACTGTCTACGGCGACGGCAAGCAGACCCGGTCATTCCAGTACATCCATGACTTGGTGGATGGCATGATCGCTCTCATGAACTCCAACGAGTCACGCCCTGTCAACATCGGCAACGGCGACGAATTTACCATAGGAGAGTTTGCCGAGCTGGTTCGAGAGATAGTTGAGAAGGTACAAAAGGAGGATGGGGTCACCCCAACCCGACGAGTGGACATCGTTTACAAACCTATGCCCACGGATGATCCCCAGAAGAGACGTCCTGATACTACGAGAGCCAAGGAAACGCTGGGTTGGCAACCGCGTTGGAACGTTCGGATGGGGATAGAAGAGATGGTCAGATACTACAAAGCAAAGATGGTGGAAGGAAGCATCTAAACTTTTTCTGGGGTCGTGTGGTTCTATCTGTAGGTATGTGAGACGTGTAGAACCAGCTGTTGCATCTTGATTTTCCACCAAAAAAAACCTGAATTATCCACTTGACTGACATACGTGTACACGTTCCTAAATAGTGAATATATCGTGTTCTATCGACGAAATACCAGGGTGAAGAGTCCCATCGAGTACAAAGGTATCTTAAGGAGAGTGATCGTTTAGCAAAACAGCAAGGTAAAAAAATACTTTTGAAAGCGAGGGTAGACTTCTTGGGCAGGAGAGAGCTCCAGTAGAGCACTATAATATGGATTTCGATAATGGGAAGCCCGACCCGTTGACCTTGAGTGCAGCGCTCTGTGTGACGACCTTAGACATAGTCCCTTTGATAACCTGCTTTTCAACGGAACTGATGTTGTACGTAGTTCTCCGCATGCGACCATCCTGAGCGACAGCTTCTGTGACCAGGTCGGTCCCATTCGCGGTCAGTGCGCCAGCTACAGGTCGCTCTGGTGACCCGGACCTGAACTTCTTTTGGGCAGCCAAAAGCTCATCGGTATCTGTCGCGCGGATGAGGTCGACGCTGTGGACGCTGTACTACAACACACGTACCAACATGACTTATTCCATGGATATCGCCATGGAACCAGTGTGATTGCTTCCTCTCAGAGTATCTGAAATGGCGCAATGAGAACGTCATCTGGCTCAAGGGGAAAAGGCGCCTTACTTCCGTATTGGTCTACCATCCCTCCCTAGCGGGCAATAGGTTTTGTCTATATCGTTGGCATAGAACCTGAGGCTTTCGAGTTGACTCTTGGCAACCTCGGGCGTCACACACGAGAAGGAAAGCAAAGACCTCGGATCCCGACGTGCGATGGACGGATCGCCGACAAGCTCCGAGAGTGTTTGGTGTGCGCTCAAATAGTGAGATAGACGGGAAAATAAGGTCCGACCGCGCCCGCGGAAGTTGAGACAAAAACCTGGTTAATACCCGGTTGACCAGAGAAGCACTTTCGGGAATGATTGACATGCAGGCCTTGGCACCTAGTGCGGGCCTTTTTGTCAATACCGTTGGCACGACACGCAACGTACGAAATACGAACCTTTGATCACATACAGACGAGGTTCTTGCCCTGTAGCATCTCGTAAGCTATCCCTCAATGCTTCTGCGTGTACGAGGGGTGCAACAGGACTATGTTCATTCTGGTAAAGGATGAGTCAAAGTACGAGGTTGGAAACTGTGAGATGTACCTGGATTATGAGAACGGGACACCTTATCTGCGCCAGCTCCTTAGCAGTGAGAGGTGTTCGCTGATATACGTCCCATGACTCATCAGATACAAACCGTCGAACTATGGACGGGAGCTCACATTCATCATGATATTGACAAGTTCGACAATTCGAAGCCGTTTCCCTGGGGGTGTTGCTACTTCCCAATATGCAATCAACTGTCCGGTCTGTTAGTTTGGGACGTTTGAATTGTTTCGAATGACTAACGTCGTCTTGCAGGTCAGTGTTATTCGTCTGGTGACATTTCCATGAGTTTACACTGGTATAGGGATGCATGGGTGTGTCTTACCTCGCCTGTCATAAAGGTGACAACTTCGTTGCCTGCGTATTCAAAAGAGTCCAAGTCGGCTGCGTAGCACCACATCTGTAAAAGCTCGTCATATGCGTTGAAAACCCATTTGAGTCTTTTGCGAAAGTCAACGTCAAAGCAGGACGACGAGGGCAAGGAGACGCACTCTGTTGGTGGTGGTACATTGCACAGGGTCAGACTCAAGACGAGCTCTGGCCACCTTGAAAAGGGTCAGAATTGTGCTCTACATGACACCGATTCACGTACACTGCAGCTAGCCTGAGAACACAGTTTACAGCGATACATTCGAAAGCGAGGAGGTGGGAAGCAGGTAAAAGGAGTGTCTGTTGATTGACGCGACGTATGAGGACTGTTTTAGAGTGATTCATCGAATACGACGCACTTGCATGACCGCTGCTAGATCTGCGGCATCCACGTAGCAATCGTGTAATGGGCTAGGTCGACATCGGGAGCGACCCATGGTACGTTGGTCGAGTGCAATCAAGTTATACTCGGAGGATAGTCTTGGGTCGTCGAAATGCCTGGTGAGCCAACTAGAATCGAGGAACAGTGGGTGCAATATGACGACCGTGGGCTTCTCTGGATCAAAGCTTCCTACATTCCCATAACCCGAGTTTGTGATGTACCAAATCGACACATAGTCGTCACGGGACGGTATATCGATATAAGGCATACAGAAAGCGGGCCAGTATGGGGTCCAGACGAACGCTGAGAGAGGACGACGCCCACAAACAAGTTTTAAGAGTGGTAGATATGAAAAAGAAAGCCAACGCACTTGGCCACGATTCAATATTGAATATTGAGAACGGATGATCCAGCCCTGAGTATACCGACATGGTCAAATTTCTGATGTTAGCCGAATCCAGTTACCTGGACAAAATAGGCCGGCGGAACCAATATTCTAAACGTTCCTCACATTCTCACCGTTCCTCACATTCTAACCGTTCCTCATCAGTCAGAAATATCGATAAAACAAGTATGTCAAGTCGTTCAGATAGATCCCTCCATCACAACCAATATACTGTCTCTGTTCCTTTGTCCTTTTCTTGAGCTCGTTGTTTTTTTTTCCTGTCATCCAGAACCCTGACTAACGTTAGATCATGTAACTTGGGGGAAAAGAAGCAAGGATATCTAGTCTCTCGACAGACACTCGCAGTCATTTGTCAGGCCCATAACCACGCCACAGCGGCGAACTCCAGCACGAATGATCGTCGTCGACAAATGAATGGACGGACCAAGTCATGGTAGGTCATGGTGGCGCAGAATCACGACAGTACCATCTATAGATACTATTGCCTACCTTGGTGCAAAAAAACGAGTAAATCATTTCCACAACAACAACTAGGCGTCCCGGAAGCAGGGGACTTATACTATAGATGTATCCCCATCACCTACAAATTTCCCCATATTTTTATCTTTGTGCGATGTTCAGAAAAGTATGTACCGAGTTCCTTTTGCTGGTGTAATGAAATCACGTTCCGGGTCACACAAGTCGCCCAGTACGTTTGATCTCACGGTACGCCAAGAGAAAATTAAATTTTGTCACCCCCTCGCTCACTTACACCTCAAGATTCCTTCTTAGAGCTTCATCCCGTCAGTTGTTGGGTTTTGTACTTGTCTGAAAAGCTCATTATACTATAGCCCATGACCTCCAGGTGTCAGATTCATGATTTATCAGCCCGATCTTTGGGATCTGGGGTCAGAGGATCAGGGTTTTTGTCTCGCTGCGGGCGCAACTTCAAATCGACTTCCACTTTTTTGTTGGATACTGTCTTAGTACTCTACAGTAGACCTACAATAATTTTATAGGGATGCAGACCATCGGGAATGTAGTGTTTTGTAAGATTTGCATTGTACAGCGATGCGTTCCCGAGCATGTCGTGATCTACCACCGCATGCATGACTGCAAAACGCTAACGCCACCTGGAAAGCTTCTAGAGCTTACTCTCTAAAGCAGCTCGGCCCATCAATACCCGGGTCCGCCGATCTACACCTTCCACCACCAGCGTGAACAATGAATACCATCGCAATCGTGTACGGTCACATCAGATGCAGCAAGTCAGTGAAAACGGGTAGCCCCGCGAGGAAATGTGGATACATGAAGGATAACCTGCCAGTGTCACCTTCACCCTACAATCCCTTCCAAAACTTGTACCACCCTGCGTTGCTTCTGTTACGGTAAATATACGTCCTTCGTATCAAACCCGTGATAATGATGTACATTCCGTACTCACCTCGCAGTTGGCCTGGGAAGTGGTGGGGAACATGGTCGGCACTCCGAGGCCTTCTAGGGCCGCTTGCTGCTTTTGAATAAGAGCATCCCAGGCGAGCAACGCCCGCTCAGCACCGAATCTCTGCAGATCTCTGCGGTATGCGTCGTTCATCATCTGTGGGACAATGACTGGTCAGGCAGGCTCGTTAATTGCAAGTTGTCTAGCTTCGAACATCGGCCTCATGCTTTGACAACCCTGCGCCAATCAGTGCAGCTCTGTCAAGAAACGATCAGCGGAACGATGATAAATTACGAAACCACTAAGGTTATCCACGCTTACTTCGCACGAGCGACTCTGACCTTTTCCTCGTGTTTCCTATGTATGGCACGTCGTTCTTCCCATAACTGTTGCTCGAGGTCTTTTTGCTCCTGCTGTAGCTAAATTCCTCCTTAGTCGTGTGAGAGAGTAAATGTGATGGTACATACGCGAGCTACGGAAGCGACAAAC
>KN819325.1:444383-466878 GCA_000827475.1 Paxillus involutus ATCC 200175
TGTATGGGAGTACGATGGCAAATGGATAAGATTGAAGACGTACTGGCCGGTGAGACCTCTTTCTTTTATCGGCATCTTGCATTCGAACATGGCTATTGCATAGGAATCAAGTGGTCGCCTGTTCTCGGAATCCTACCTGGCGACTTTCGACGGGACGAGCCTTGATCATCCTTTGTACATAGCCGTAAGCAACCACGTTGATCACACGAGTGGACGAGACTAACCAGAACGAACTGAATTGAAGATCGACGGAAACGTATACGACGTCTCAAGTAACAGAGGAACTTACGGTCCGGGGGGCTCCTACCATACCATGTACGCCGAAACCAGTGCTTTGCTCCGCGGTACTTTGTTGATCACGACTTCCTGCAGGGCTGGCGTTGATGCTGCGAGATCATTTGGGACAGGGTGCTTTAAAACACACCGCACACACGATTTACGAGGATTGACTGGCGCAGAGTTGAAGGTAGGTTTCCCGTGCATCGGTGAACCTGAGACCGTGCCCCGTTGATCGGTTTTCAACAGAGTGTCGCACATTGGAAGAAGTTCTTTGAAGAGCACAAGGCATACTCCAAAGTAGGGAAGGTCGTTCACCCACCCATTGACCCACAGAGCCCTATTCCAGAGCACTGCAATCCAAAGAAGGCACAGGCTGCTCATCCAACAGTGGTTTCAACTGAGGACAGCAGACCTAAGGAGCACACTCGGCCCTTGGTAAATAGCGATTCAAAACGCGAGGAGTTATAGATTACAAGTGAGACTACTATAAAACTATTCTATTCTGTGTAAAGTGGCTATCATAAGATGGTGATTGCATGCAAGGGTAACATGGAATGCGGAAGGCATGAAATGTCAAGGGAAAAGAAGGTTCATAGTAAGTATGTCATAAATGGTCATATAAGCCTAATGATCCCTGACAAGGAGTGTTCGCTGACATCGTCTCCAAGACCCGGCAGGGTGCTGTGATCGCTTTAAGCCTACACAGACAACATGAGTTCGGAAGTGCCGTTTTTCCTGCACAGTTTAACTCGCCTGAGAAGGAGCACCATGTGTCATCAGGTAATTCCTCAAGATCGGGAAGTCGGCAATCGATCCGTTAACCATAGATGAGAATGGACTTTCACGGTACTTTGCAATAACGATATTTCCACGCCATGCGGTTGCCTCTCGGAAAGACCTTGCCTGAATTTCTCGGATGCACTTGTTGATGGGGAAGGGCATTCCGTCACGAGAGATAACAGGGTAGAAGATGACATAGGGATGTGTGAACTTCTTGTTCATCCCATCAAGTGCTTCGATGAGCTAGGAAGAGTTATCAGTGGCGTGGTATACAAGAAGCTGTTGCGTTTGGCTCACATGATAGTGCCATGCACGGGGACCGAGGCCCTCTGCGATGTAGTCCATGTAGACTTCTGGATGCGGGATGCGTGAAGGTAGGGTGCTATGGGGAGCATGGGGGTCAGGCATCGACATGGGGCTCGTCATGAGCGCGATCATGTGAGGGTTCCGACCATCAGATGGGAAGAGGAGAGCCTCGAAAGATACTAGTTGGTCCATTGTAGATTGCTAGAGTTTTGTGAGGAGAGTATGGGAGATGAGAACTGGGTGGCCGGCGAGCAAAGAATAAAGTAACCAGCTGTCGACTTCAAGTCCCAGCGGTGCAGTCGAGCACTTTGGGGACCGAGGAGCATTCTGGGACTCCATTTATATGTCTAGACAACGAGGTCAGGGTGCTGTCCGAACGATCGTATGGCACTAAGTCACTAAGGAGCGGACAAACACAGTGGAATTGAGCACGAGGCAGCAGAAAAAAATCAACCGATCACAGGAATCACGCACTCCTGGCTATGGAGACTTGGCTGTACTGCCGGTAGGCAGGTTCTGCAGTTACTAGTGAACGCCACTCAAGTTGGCAATTCCGTGTGCAGGTATGTGAGAGGTGACAAGTTGAAGATCAGGTGGAGGTAATTTGCTAAAACACTGGGCGCTCCGCTAACCTGCATGGACAAGAAACGCGTGTTGGGTATAATGGCCCTTGAAAGTGAAAGGCTGTCGGCCATCAAATGTAGGGTGTAGTAGTACCTACAAGTCTGGATCCGAACCTGGGCGGGGACGCAGATCAAACGATTTCGTTCCCAATCGGGAAGCGTGGTCAATGGCTCCGACGGTCGCCCAACTTTCACATCAAGAACATTTACAGTCGGTTCATATAATGTCCTAGCCAGGCTAGCCTGTTGGCTGTATCACCGGTAAACACTCAAAGTATAAGGCTAGACTCATCAATTGCAAAATTTGACATAAAGCAAGCTCGATCTTTTGTCAAGTATGATGCTCATCAGCCTCACGCGTTGTTGTTAGTTGACAGGTTTGGGGTGGGTCAAAAATACGTGTCTTGGAACATTTTGAGCTTGTTTTGAGCTTTCCTACAATCACTACGGCGAAAGACCTCAAAAGACCGGAGCTAAACATCGCTTCCCATCCAAATTTTTCTCTCCCTCGAACACCGACCAAGCCTGCTGTCACCATGCAAACCTCTGTGCTACACACCGCCAATAATGTGCCGCGTCAATTGATGAGGGTCTAGCCTGTAGATTCTCTACAGTGCTGGACAAATTAAATGCCGGGGGCGTGTTTGACTTCCACTCCGCGAACCTAGTATGGTGTGCCTCTCAGAGTCACAATTAGTGCATCGAACAGGTCATGGTCTATGCCTGTATATCACTGAACCTGTCTTCTATTCTAACAGATGACTCGGACCCCATCACAATGAATCATAATTGTAGCCGTTTCAAATCGCCGATCTCTTATGCCATGGGATAGTGAAAGAAGCGAGTTGGTTCATTGTCAGTGTCATGGGCTCATTCCACTGGCTGTGCGTGTTCTTCTCCGGGATCTTGGGAATATGGTGCCACCGAACATGTTGATTTTTACGGGGTACAACCGCCTCGTTGGGTACCCCCATCTCCCTGTTTTCGCATGTCATCTTCTGGCATGCTCTGGGCTTGGGGGACAGACCTTTTGACGCGCCACGTCGTCGGTGAGTAGCTGTGCACCTATTGCTTGGTAGTCTCAGGTGACGTCACGGGGGAGGTCCCCTTGGCGTGCATAGTCGGTTGTACTCCCGGCGCAGATGGGCCGCACCGAGCTAGCGGCGCTCACATGACGATTTGGGCATGGACTTTACATTTATAGGTGGAGCAAGTGGTCAACAACCCAGAAAAAAATGGTGGTGCTGGGGAGTCATGACGCGACTCATATCCGTGTCATATGCACGGTGACCCGACAGAGGTATGATTGCATTGAAAATGCCCCCTGGCCCCCCTCTGGAGCTAATCCACTCAAATAATCCCAGGCTTCCTAAAAAGATTCGCCTCTTAGGAAACGGACTTTTGCTTCGGATGGTATAATCTGATTATCTCCTCTAGGCTGTCATGTCCGTCTCACGTGAGCATCCAACGAACAAGTCCTGCTGATTTTCCCCATCGACCATATCATGATGGGAATTGCTGCAGGCAGCATCCTACATAATACTAGTTGGATTCTATTTACTTCCGGAGAACAACCCTGTGGCTCACATCTTTCTGACAGCCGCTTGGACCCCCCCTCTAAGCTTGCTGGATGGTAGCCTTGCTGGATTGTAGCTGCTGACTTGCAATATCGGGTGAAAGTTGCCCTACCTTTTTGAGATCGGATGAAAGACGTTTGTCATGCTCGCGGCTAAAAATCCTGTCAGAAACTGTAAATACTAAATAGCTGTAGTTTGGAACAATCCTTTCTATATACATGTGGGACATTTCCTCGGGGAGTCTCATACACTTGAGCGTGATCAAGTGGTTTCTTGAATTCCCGAAAAGGCAATAGTTGAGGAGTGTTCCGACTCAGAAGCCATCCGACCGCTGGCGCAAGTTATTTGTTTCACTCCGTCAGAAAACCCAATTGTGCGACAATATTTCCAGCTTCTGCCCGAATACTTCAACTTCCTGGCATGGCTACAGGTCGCATGTTAGTGGCCACTCAGCTTTCCTCACTGTTCCCGTCTTCCAACGCACCGTCGATTGTCCTGCAGACCTCCCATCGAAACGTTGTTGCCACTCCACCAATACCTGATGTAGATCTGAACTCGGAACACGCGTCTTTCACTTCCATTATACATGCACAGCACACCGGATCCGTCCTTTTACGCGTCATACACGGTGGCTTGATTGTAGAGCTCATTTCATTATCGACTCAAGTCCCTCCAATTCGTTTCGTCTTCCCCGTTCCCGTTTTGTCCGCACCAGCTGTCTTTGCTTGGGGTGAGCAAGAACTTCATTTGCTGGCGGTTACGGTCACCGGCTCTCTCTACCGCCTGGTGCTACCTACCACAAGTAACCTACTCTGGCATGATCAAGTGGCTCCAAATTGGTCCAGGGAGTACATCATCAAGAGCGCGGCAGATCTGTCTAGGGGTATCGTCCAAGTACAGGGGCTGCACTGCGTCGCTATTGGGCTAGGAAATGGCTCACTCCTGCGCATAGAGGCAGAACGCATTGGCGATGATACCTGTGACGGTGCGTTCCTCTCCACATCCTAGTTGCCATGCTTATTTGTTTAATATCCATAGACCTCTGGACTGAGACTCTCAATCAGCCCAAGTCATTCTTTGGCGCGTTTGCTTCCTACCTCCCTGGGCTTCAATCGGGTGCAAACGCGGCATCGGAAATACTTTCCGTTGCAAGTCATCCCCAGCCTACAGACCTTGGTCATATTTGGACTCTTTCCCGAGATCGTACCCTCCGCGTATGGACCGCGAAAAGCGGTTGTGTTGCGTCAAAAGCCCTCGTGAATCGAGCGGCTGCTCAGCCAACCTCGTTGGGTGGTGCAATATTCGATCATCTGGACGCCGAGCCGCGCAATCTTTTGCGTATTCATTCCGGGGGGGCTAATGATGAAAGCACATTCGCCATCGTATTTACGCCAACGTCAGCCGATCCGCGCTCTGGCGGATATTTCCAGGTCTTTGATTCAACGGCCGATCAACTACGGGAACTTCGAACCATCGAATGTTCTGCTGCCAGTGCTCACTGTCACTTGCAAGATTTCATAAATAGCGACGGCGTCTTGTACGCATTATGGGAACGTCAAGGCTCGTCGATGATGGAAAGAACCCCCCTGAACCTAGGGGGTTCACGAACTTCTGGTGACACAACGTGGGAGACGTACAATTACGGAGAAGAAACGGACTTGACGCCGGCGTACCTCGACGAACTTCTTCGTTCTCCGGGTTCTCTTACAGAAAAATTCATGGAAGCCATCTTGCGACCGGGTTTATTTTCACCATTGACGATCCGGACTGCCCTAGAGCAATACGTAGACGCATGCTTTTCCCTCCCTAGCCCCACTCCACCAGAGCTCACGACATCGTATGCCACTGTGGTGGAGAACATCGCTGCAGTGGTGGGCTGCACTGTTACTCTTGTGCGGGATTCTCACACTGGGGCAGTCCAATACGACCAATATTGGAGCGCACTTAAGCGAGATTGGGAAGGATTCGTTGCCCGCTGTCGCGAGGTGGAGCGTAGCGCAAGGTGGCCGCTTGCACTCTGCACTGGTCAGAGTAGAGGCGATGTCATCGTGGTTGAAAGAGAGCGAGTCGGCATACTTGCAAAGGAAGATCTTCCAATTGCTATCCACAGACACCTCAGTGATTCCCTGGCTGTGGATTCACACTTTGCTGTTCTCGACGTTGCGTGGACGCTTTGCGACAAAATCGGGCCAGAGCTTTTCCGAAACGTAGAGAGCAGGGTCGCCGATGTTTTGCACCAGGAGATTGCGTTCTCCATTGTGGACATCTTGGGCGATCAGGCGCAGCGCCTAGACTTCAAAAACGGTATCGACGAGGGCACGCAGAACTGGATTATTACGAGACTGCAAGAAATGGAAGACTTGGACAGGGATACAAGAATTATCCTTGATCTAGTGGCCGGCTTTGATCCCGAGGTCAAACGAGAAGAAGACGAAGTTGAACTGCTCCTCCCCCCTGCTCGGTCTGAATGGAGGGTAGCGTTATTAGCTGCCTACGTTTCCACCTCGGTGCATGCTCGCTATGACATTTGTATCGCCTTGATGGTCCTTCTCTTTTTCCTCGCTGATGATCTCAGAGAGTGGGACCAGTCCTTGTTGGAAGAAGTGTTCGCCATTTTTCGCGGTCTCGCTATGCTGCGCTGTGCCGCGCGACGGCCTGTGGCGGCTCATGATCACAAGTCGTCAGAAGATGTTGCTAACACGGACGATATGATTGCACGCATGAATAACATGCAGGTATCCAAGAATCACTCTCAATTTGCACCGACTTTCTCCCTTGTACACCGTTTGATGGCGCAGTCGGGGGAATACAATGAACTGCCAAGTTCGGCACATCGCTTCCTCGATACTACCGGTCTACTTCAGTCCACTTCCCCCGCGCACGTCACTCATTTTGAGGTGCAGTTCTGCGATTGTCTTCGCAATTTGGGATATCCTGAGGTCGCCCAAGAAATGCTTGCATGGCTCCCGCGAACTCCTGCTGTTATCTTCGTCACCGCACGACTTTACGTCGTTATGGGCCGTGCCGATGACGCAGCCAGCATGATGGAGAAAGTCGCTGGAAATTTCGGTGCGTCGGTACAATTATCTCGTCATATCCATGACTTAGATCAACTACACAGGTCCAGATAGCGGCTTATCGTTCGAGGACGCTGAGGCGCTGTCCTCCGTTCTTCCCGCGAAGGCTCTATATGACTCGGATTTCTCGTTCTATCTCGAGGCATCTGCCATCTTTAGGTCAAGCGGTCTAACGCAACATGAAGTTTCTTTCCTTCGACTTGCCATATCAGTCGCACCCCCAGCGGCCGATACAGCAGATCTGTGGTATGGCCTCGTTCGGGGGTACATCGACCTTTCAGCCTGGGAAGAAGCCTATTCATCGATCATTGCAACGCCGTTTGATAGCGTGTAAGGCAACCCTTGCACACCTATCCACATTGAACTTTTCTGACGCAAATTTACACAGGAAACGGGACTGTATCTCTCAGCTTGTGTATCAAATATGCGAACAGAACGCTGTCGCAGTGCTGGTTTCTCTGGATTTCGCCGGCTTCGGCTCAGAAGTGGATGATGCCCTTGCATTTAAAGCACGCAATACTGACCCTCGTAGTCGCCCATTTTATTCAAGAATCCTATACACGTGGTACACGCGCAGGGGGGACCATCGAAGTGGTAAGATTTTAATTTGCTATCATTCACCTCTGTCGTCTGAACCCTCAATTTTTTAGCTGCACGGACTATGTATCAACGAGCACGTAAACTACAGGAAATCTCCGGCAAACCTGCTGACGTGATTTCTTCGATGGAGGACCAGCTCGAATCTTATTTGCTTGCGATTAACTCGCTATCACTTCTGGAACAAAAGAATGCATGGATTGTTGTTCAAGCTCCTCTTTCAGACGTCAAGGATTTCGAAGCGAGTGCAAATCGTTATGTGACCTTCGTTTTTGCTAATCCCATGACGACAGCCCCGTAAACGGCGGAAATTGGCACAAAGCCTGCCTCTTTCGACGTCGAGCAATAACTCAGAGATCATAGACCTGGAAGATCTTCGCTTCGAATACACCCTGCTGGCTACAAGGCTCCGTCTCATTCGACGTGATTCGACATTGCTCGCCGCTCCAGGTGAATAAAATGCGTCAGGGATGATCGAGGGTTGAATGTCTGACTTTACGTCCGTAGATGCTCTGTTGTCGCCCTCCCTCATCATCCTGCGGCTTGGGCAAGCCAACCAATTTGAACTTGCGATGTCAACTGCCCGTGCCCTTGATGTGGACATGAGCGAACTATTTGCTGCGCTTGCAGGGCAGTGCATGCGGCTATCACGAAACCCAGATGCAGTCCTGTAGGTTTCCTTCTTGTGAAGCGAGTTATTTCCTCGTGCTGACGGGTACGAACAGGCAAGAAGACACGTCTGACTGGCTTCTGACAGATAATGTCTCTTCATGGCCAGGATCACCTGCTGATCGAGGATGGCGGTATCTCAAGCTGGCTTTGGAACGACACGACGGCTCCGATACGGACTACCGCTACAGTAAAGCGGTCTTAGAGGCGATACTGTCACATGACATATCCTCGCCTCCGCCTCCATGGCTAATACACACACTCGAGGTCACTCACACTTACCTTTCGGTGCCGTGCCGGGCCAGGTGACTGACGCTTTTCCTCTTTTGCGCAGGACCATCATCATGAGTACCTCATCCGGACGAGTCTCCGGTTTGACATTCTTGAGAGTGCGTTGGAGCACACGCTTTCGCTCGTCCGAAAGGTCGGTCCTTTGGTTCTATGGTTTCGTCATCCCCACCCCTGAATTATACCTTGCACAGGCCGAATCGAAGCTCTCACGAAGCCCCCCTAAAACGTCCTGCTCGACCTGGCTCCCTTACACGCTGATTGACCAGGTGCTGGCTGCGGCCGCCGGCCAGGACGAGCTCAGTCCTCGCGGACAGGTTCTCCAGCGGGAGTTGGAACTGGAAATCAGCAATCGTGTCAAGCGGATGCAAAAAATAAGCAGGTTATCTCAGTGAAGTTTTGTTTTTACTCTCCGATGTTGCTTGTCTGCCTTGTGTTTGCGAATATGATGCCTTTCTTGATGGTCATTGGCCGATATTAATGGTTCTAGGGTCTCTCAGGGTCGGTCGTATTCAGGGTCGCGAGTGCATCCAGAAAATTGATGCTTGGGTCACGGAACACACGTGCGTGAAAGCGCTGTGATAAGCCATCATCAGCATCCACTGTGAATGAACCTATTCTCCCTGAGGAAGTCATGCGTGCATTGAGTAGCAATATAATACATCACAGCAGTATTAACGACGAGTGTTAAAGAAACAACTAGGGGACCATACGGACATCGTGCGGGTCAGGTATATACAGACTCGACATGAAAAACAGCAGTACAGTATATATAGATATATATATGCATGGCGGAAAGCATAGACAAGTCCGAAGAAGAAGGAGCAAGAAGAACGTCAAATCGCATCAGAAACACATATACGGCGCAGGGAGGGAGGAAATGTGGGCTGAGCCAATGAACCAAAACCAAGATTCCATCCATACATCGATCAGTGATAACTTGCCTCCCCCACCAGACTTGACCATTATTCATTGCCGCTCACCAGCTTGTCGTGGTTGCTGCATGACGTCAAGAAATCGTACCCACTCGGCTTGACTGAGGGATGCGCCCCACATCGTGTCCTCTTCGGTGGGTGTTGGATATACGTAAGGGTACCTATCGACACTAGGGTCTCCGCCCGACATGTACGGTTGCCGTGAAGAGTCAGGGTATGGCTGACGTGTTGGGTCAGCGTAATGCCGCGAGGACGTTGTTGGGTCAGGGTAAGGTGGTCTTGCAGGGTATGATTCGGCATAAGTAGTCCCTCGGGTGTCGGGATATGGGTTCCCAGGCATTGTCCCAGAGGAACGGCCCGAATCGCCATATGAATGGCGTGCGGATTCGGCGTTGTAGGTTGCGCGTGGTGCATCTGGATACAGCTGCGACTGCGATTGTGAAGGTTGAGGCGCAGCGATGGGGTAGGCGACGGGGGGCGAGTTCGATGAGCCCGCCACCATATTTGGGGCCTGCATCGGCTGAACAGGGGAAGTGTGGGGCACGGGAGCAGTTGGGTGTGAAGAGTTGGCATATACAAGGGAGGATGTATGCCCGGGGGCTGTCCTCCCGGGCGGTACACCGTGATCCACCGATGGCCGGTTCCTGTGAGCGCCTGGTGGACTCCCAGAGTTGCCAGTCCCTGGGGAGCTCATGTAACCTGGGGTATTCGGTGATTCAACCGCATGAACCCTCGGGTACTTGGGTGAGTCGTGATACGGAAATGCGAGTGTTTTGACAAGGCCAAGGACGAGCACCTTCTTGCGCTCGCGTTCCGCCTCCTCTTCGTTCGCAAAGTCCTGACTGTAAATCGGTGCAAGTGCATGCAGAATATCGAGTGCTCTGTCAGCGACTGCTGCACCCCGACTGAGTTCGAGCGTTGCCAGTGCCTTTTGGATATTCGAACGGAAGAGTGATGCGCCCGGCTGGTCAGGATTTCCAATAAGTTGGAACGAGAAAAACATCGCGGCACTGAATACGTGAAAGGGTCCCCAATTCATATGCCCTGGCACTGCCAATGATGCGTTCGCGAGGAAGTCCGGGCGAGCTTGACCGACTAACGTGATCAGCTTGTCCGCAGCACCAACAGCGATATCCAGGGAGGTAGCTTGACGCTCGGCCACAATATCCTTCTCTGCCGAGTCTGAAGCACCCTTCCCACTGGTCTTTGGTGTGGTGCCAGCAGAAAGTGCAGGGGCGTATGGTCTGTGGAGCGTGAAGCGAATATGGTAGTAACTCGTGCGAATAATGACGCTTTGTACACCTAGCCGCCGGATGACAGTATTGGGACTCGCGAGACTGCGAGCTACTCTGAATTCGTCGAGGTCGAGTTCAGGCGGGAGATCGTCCATCCATTTCGTCAAGCGGCGGTCATGACTCTGCACGGTCTCGTAGGGAACTGAGCGCAGAGATACTGCACTGTTCATGATGTCGCCTAGGATATAGGCCAAGTGGAACAAATGAATATTTGAGGCATAAATCCGTGGTTCGTCGGGATGATGAACAGGGTCTCCTATTGCCGGTAATTGGGTGTCAAAATGGTGGGACGCAATAGCAAGCGGCCGCCCAAACATGAACGCTTGCCATCTATGAAAAGGGGGTTTAGCGGTGTATTAGCGGTGATGGATAGCGACCGACCTTTCAAGGAGAATGATATGCCACCATGCCCAGCGTCTTCTCTCTGCCACCTCTTTCGACATTCGCCATTTCAAAGGATCGCGATGCAAGCCCATCGCCATGCCGATACTGACAAGCTCGCCGCGGACACACCATATCTCTTCGCTATCGGTTTTGCTCAAGGTGAGATAATGACAGCGAATGAGCAAACACTCGACGAGTTCGAGACTGTAGGTTTTGTGCTCTACTCGATGGCGGTCCAATGCAGAGCGCATGATGTCGTAAAACTTGCGGCAAATACATTCGAGGGAGTCACCCAATTGGGCGACGAGGGGATCGCCGGGGGGGAGGTAGTGTACAGCGATAGCCATGATCATGCAGACGGTGGCGAGGACGACGCGATCTGCAGAAGAGCCAGCTTTGTAACGGGACCATGCAGAGAGGAAGGCTGATTGGTTGACATGACGGTAAATCCAGTTGCAGTATTCGAAGTAATAGGAGACGAGAGCATCCATTGCATCGACGGAGGGCAATAAAGGGATGAGGTCCCTGTCATATTCATTAGTCATGATCTCCTCTGGTGCTGGGCCTTCTTGGCTGGGGAGACGCTCGGGATCGTCTGACTGCCTAGAGGTCTAGAGGGGTTGATTAAGGAAAGGATAAAATCAGGGTGACGAGAATAGTACCAGGGATAGATGAGTGACAGCAGAAGTAGCGCCTGTGTAGAAGCCACTGCCGAGCATTCCAGGAGCATTGTCCTTTTCAAAGACATCGACGTCTATTGGTTCTTTCTTTGGATTTAGAGAGGAGGAAGGGGTAGATTCCTGGGAGCGTTTGAGAGGTGTGGGGAGTGGAACACCTGGACGATGGTTGGCGAGGATGTATGTTTCGAGAAGAGATACGGAGTGTTTTAGACGGGTAATTTCTTGCATTGGGTCAACTCTGCTGGCATTTCTGTGAGGGGAAATACATAAAAATGAGCAAGGGGGAAAGATGGATATAGATCGGTTTGCTGACTGGTCATCAGGACGTATGTGTATGTCGGTCTCATGACCTCTTGCATCCTGATAGCAAAGGGCGATTGTACCTGGGGAGTGTGGGCGATAGAGTGCGATAAACGAGAGGGAAACATACCTCTGAGTACGCAGCTGGAGCAGGGACGATTTCTGACGCGGAGGTTAGTACTTTAAGGCATAAAAAAAGACTATAGCAACCTGTCGCATTTGAGCTTGCTGTTTCTGCAGGGCTCACAGTTTATTGCCTTGCGAGCGCGTTTTGTGGGAGGACGTGGGTCTTGGTCGCCTGGAGGAGGGCTGGTTCGTGAGCGGACGGTGCCGGTTGTGCTATTGCTAACAGCTGAGCGTTGTAGTTTTGAGCGGGGGGTAATTGCAGAGGAGGAAGAGCCTGGTTCGTTTGAATCGTCGGGCATGGTGTCTCGAGGGGTGAGTGGGAGGAGAGAGGGTAAGTTTATTGGATGGATGACGTCGGTTGGATGGAGGAGGGAGAAAGTTTCATCGAGATTTACTCGGAGAGAATGCGAAGAAAGACTGAATTGAAATCGAGTTGTAGTTCTTTAAGTAGCAGGTTGTAAGCGCGCGTAACCCTAACCACCCCCGCATGTCAGGAACAGTTTCCCTTTTTGGCGACACCCAATCGATCACCGATCGACATTTGAACCCAATTTGGAATTAAATTTCCACACGGGATGACCCGGGCATCGGGCCACAGTCGATTTTTGGTAGAATTTTATCTTTCTCAATTTGAATAAATCAGGCTTCCTCGATCGTGTGTGTACTCGTCCTCCTGCCCGTTGTACACCCGCTCAAACTCATAACGTCAATCGCCATCCTTCCCTCACTTCACTTCCAAATTCACCGCTCTTCCACTCATCTCAGTCCTCCTTCCATTGCTATCACGCTGCAGTCACTCGCAGTGCCCCCAGCTATCACAATCAAAGTACGGAATCACCATTCGTGTGACTACTAGCTTCATCAGATAGATGCCATTCATCTCATAACATTACTCACACGTTTCGTTTCCGCTCCTTTATGAAACCTAGACCCCATCCTCGATTCGCGACTTCTCAACTCCAACATGCGATAACCGCAGCTCCATCCATCCTCTCACCACTCCCTCCCGCTAAGACTCGTTATTCATTGGCGCCGCCGTCCCGTCGCATGGCTCTTCCGATCCAGCACGGCGTCGCCCACTCCCTCCGCTCGTCTCCAATAAGCAATCCCTCATCCCATGCGGTTCGGCTCTCGGATCATCGAATGGCGGGGCCATGATCTCGACCGATTCATTGCGACTCGGAGTCGCCAACAGTGCTATTGGCGACGACGACACGGGCACGATGCTCTCATGAAGGAGGCCGCGACTCCTAGTCGACCAACTTGGCCAAAACTACGCGGACGCCTCCCGCGAGCCTATCTACTCGAGGGTACCTCCTGTATCGTGGAGCCTCTACTCGAGGCATATGCTCCCTGGCCACCAACTTATGCATATGGCGCGTACGTCCAGTCCAAGAGGGACATCGAACTCGTGACAAGCCCGCGCCGCCCTCTCTGGCAATCAGTGAGCCATCCCAAGTCCGCTTAATAGCAGATCCGAGTTCCCCCTTTTCAGCACCCTTCCACAAAGTCGCCCTCCGGCTCGCAGCTTTCCTCCTTTGGCATGCAACACATGGATTAAAGCCCTTGGATAGGGTGATCTTATCTTACGTCCTACACGAGGTGGCGGTCAGGAGAAGAACCACGGACTCGTTATGTAGCATTCAGGCCTCAGACTGGAGTACAGTAACACGCAGTCACACGTTGGCAATAATAGTGTTCCTGCTCTGCCGCCGGACTTGAGACCACTCGACATACAAAGGGATAAACTTTATTTCAGTAAAGTCGGATGTGGCACATGATGAGAATCCCAAACGATGTGTGGAGATCTGTCACCACTTGCTTTTCAAGATCCGTCGGTATCCAGATAGTTGGTAAGCTTCAAGAGCTGAGAAGAGTTGTTTGTTTAGTACGACTCTTATCGTCCAGACCGTGAACTTTTATTCTCATCTATTTCAGGGGGCTCCATCAGTTGGGTACGGTGGGGGCACTTACGTGGCTCACCGACCTCTCTCTCCTTCTATATGTTTCCTGTCAATGAGATGAACCAATTCACATTCTGTCGTTTCGAAGACCAGTTTGCGGCATGTGTGAGTACATTCTTAATCCCATGGAGATTGAGACGACACGATCCCGATCTTAGGGCATGCCGATGGGGGTAATCCGACCGTAGTACGTTGGAGAACGCGGCCAAGCCCCAAGCGCCCGCTGATTGCACCACAAAGTACCGTACCTCTTTGACTGCATCACCGTCACTTTGCTTGTAACGACAGACTGCCATCAGCAACAATTATCAGGCAGTCCCTCAATGGGGTTAGATTACATCTTCGCCTCCGATGAAATCACCGAAATAAATCCATCTTCCAGGGCATTACGCAAGTCCCCGTCCGATCATCGTGCGTATCGTCGAAAACATGAAACCTTGACATAGAACGAGGCGCCCCTCTCGTACCCAGTGCCACTGAGATACGAGAACACTGCAAAAGGTAGAATCTGCTGAGCCCCGTTGTAGGGGTGGGGTGGCAATACGCTGCTTGGCCTGAGGGTCTGTCTTGGAAAGAAATCGTGGATCACCGATACCTCCCCTCTTGTTAACCAACAGAGGCGAGAGCACGCCAATGCAAGGAGGCGATCTTCCACGGCAATAACAACCGCCGTAGTTATAAGAGGGATGGAAGCCCCCTCAAAAAGGAGAGAGCGCCGCACATACATTTTCGCTGACGACGGAGATTAGAGTCGACTCATGAATCATGATGAGGTGCATCACAATTCAGTCCAAGGTGTGGTCGAGGGAAATTATTATTTCGTTCAGAACCGACTGCCAATGCAAATTCACTGGTTATGAAAATGACCTGCCTCGACATCGTCCCTGGAGCAGCGGGTGACCATCTCTCTTGTAGACACATCTCTTCTCTTGGGCCCCGGCGTCGTGGTGATAATTGTTGCCGAAATCTCATTAAGGTTGGCAGTCGCCGGACAAGGCGGACGTAGGGAGACGTAGTAGGGTAGCAAGCTACTCTTCTTCCCATCGATATCTGCCTCCAATCGATTTCCAACAACGGTCGAGGCTATCTGCTTTAAGCCTGTTACGACACGCGAGCGTCAGAATGCTAGAACGTATACTGAAAGTTACATGTCCCGAGACTCGGATAATCCGACCGTTAGAACTGGTCAAAAGAATATCAGTGGCGGTCTTTGTAATTAAATTTTCCTTAGCACCGGGGCTCACCGACTTGATGGCCGCCGCCGCTTCGCCTTGGACTCGGAGTTCCCCCTTGAGAACGGAACTTTTTGGAACAGGGACCGAGGTTTGGAGCAAGAAGGATCTGGAGCGGCCGATATGTGAATGATGATGCCGGCCGCCACACACCTTGACCAGCGGTGCACAATCCAATCGAGGACTTTTCTCCCTCGCGAGCTCAGGCAATCGTAGTGGCAATAGCCTCCTAACCTCGGCACATGCCAGGAGTGTTCGATTGGCCCACATAGCAGCACGCAAGGACAGCTAGTATAGTATCCGATCGTTCCCATGGCGAGGATGCAAGATGCATCGATGAAATATTGAGTCCTTGTGATAATTGCCTCATTCGAAGCTTGGGCCGCGAACATTCGGAGGGACCGATACTCGACGTCGGCGGGTAAATATGCTGATCGGACTCTTTTCTCTTCTTGATGGTGGAGTCCATTCGCAACGTCTCGAAAGGTGTAACAATCCGTTGCACGTGTGGGATAGAAAGAGCGCCGCGCAGTGACTGACTTCAAGCTTCAAGTTGCGATATCCGAGTCTTGCCACCGAGGCGGATCCAACGGTTAACTCCAGCCACCGCACTAAGCATCCGTTAACGGAACCAAAAACAGAGTCTAGCCCGATCGTGATAAGATCATGTACTCGTGGCAAGCTAAACTCGGTAGGTCATAATTTACGTGACATAGCATGAAACTATCATACCTCGGTGGACCCGCCGATTCGGTATTTCAACTTCCAACACCTCGAATCTTATTATTTTTGTTAAACCTTTGTACAGCTAGTACAGGCTATCTGCAATCCAATGACCGAAATCTAAACGTTAAGTGTGGATGTGCAGATTTCATTTGAGCTGGCCGCCGAGTAAATAATATTTACAGATACCATGCATTGCTAGCTAGCTGGCCAGTACTAGCCAGTACTTGTGTCCATGTATGATGCATGTGTTTGCACCATCATATTGGTACACAAGTACTAGCTGCGATTGCAGCACCTCACTGACAAATACAACAAGGCTGACGTCGGAGCCATCAACAAACAAACGAACTCCAAAACAGTTCTTGCCCCAAAGATTCAGGCGTACCGCGCGTCCATATGCACATTTGGGAGGCGATAATCACTCGTTCCTGGACAGTCAATCAGCGCATGAAGCCACAGTACACAATGAACGACACTCACCAGCACGACGAGCTTGAAGCCCCATACCTTTGTCGCCCCACCACATGGTAGGTGACCACTCGTCTATCAAGTTTGCGAGAGTCTGCACATGCCCATATGCGGCTGGTTGTGGGCCTTGTGGTCGCCATAGAGCAACGATGCTGAATGTCATACAGAATATGAAAAGTGCGAAAGCAAAGTTGAGGATCTGTAAATTGCATGACGTTGGTCGAGAGTGTAAAGAATATTATCTCATGTTCTGACCTGCATGGGGAACATGCTGACAGCGATGGCTGCGAGGAAGCCGTCCTCTGCGGTTCCAGCCAAACTAATCCCAAGACCAAGCATCCAGTCTGTTGATTCTGGTAAGCTGAAAGAACAGAGCTTAAGAGTAGATATGCTTACGCAGCAGAGGCTTCGCTAGAAGCAAGACAACATTAAGAGGACTTCCAAAGACGGGAGCCAAAGGATGCGTTGAAATTTTTGCCCCCTTCATCGTTGTTGCCTCCCTCCATACCTGCTCGTCTCGGATGACGTTGGCAACAAGTTCCGAGCAGTGGAGGGCCAGTGTCAAGGGTCCCTGTACGCCCGCCATGTTGGCGTAGTACACAACCCACCACCAGTAAACTCCTCCAGGCAATGGGATGGTATATGCGACGACGTGTGACTGTGGACGGGGAAAGAATGACCACGACCGGAAGGTGTTGGTTATGTCCCGGTCGCTGAGGATCGTGACCATGATGCCCCAGACAAGGCAACAGGCCACGAGCACCCAGAGCGTTAGAACAACCTTTCTAACACTCGGATGTGCGCGCCATGCGGATGGCTGCTTCGCTGACGGGACCACCGGCTTATCCGAGAAGCCGTCATGCACACCGCGCATACACCGTCCCGGTTCTTCGACGATCTGGGCGTGGTGCACGAGGGCAGCGGTTATATCAAAAGGCGAGGAGCTCCACGTCAAGATGTCGGCGGATCGCATGCCAGCGAGTGCGATGAAAGCTTGTATCATCAGGGTGACGCCCAAGACTATGAGCGGGACGTCGCTGACGCAGATTGCGATGCCAGTGTTTGTGATGCCACTTGATGACTTTAGGTCGATGGATAGAGCCACGAGTAAACTTGAACTATAGGATACGATCAGAAGAATCGCCATCACTATATTGAGGAGAGTGCCGTTCGGGTTGAACCAGCCGCTTGAAGCTGAGAGCAGACGAAGGTTTGTGTTGAAGCGTAGGCGATGGTCAGACGCAAGAGCAGAGCGTAACGAAATGGCATGAACAAAACCAATGGCCTCAGTACACGCCGTGACCATCAAGTTAAGCCCCAAAGACAATAATTCCTTTTCCCAGCTGTTCTTGAGAGACACCACCACGACGCCGGAAGATATCGAATTTTTGGACAGAAATATCATGACGCCTTCGAAAATGCAGAACCAACTGAAAAGCACAGCAAAACCGAGGCCAAATAGGCCAATCTTGCGCGAAAGATTGCTACGATCGTAGAATTCGGGGCCGGTGGTTTGCCTTTGCTTGAAATAGACCGATTCAAAGTCGCTGGTTGCATAGCTGTCTCTATGATGAGCTTGCATGCTGGTGAGTGGGTGGGTGGGGAGAAGGTAAAAGAGTGTATAGCCGCCCACATCGTGAAGGCAGGGCAGAACATGCACAGATTGCTCGGGTAACAACATATGGCCCTGGGATTTGATCATGGCCAGTTCCAGACTCTGCTGGAGAGCGCTGGGCGCATTTCTCAGGCACGTTGTCAATGACGCAGGCTCAAATAGGCTTCCAGTGGCCTGAGAGGTGGTGTCTTGCTACAGTTGAGAGGGATGCAATCGAACGGATGGCTCAGCAGAGTCCGCAGGGAGGTGGACGTTCCTTGCATCCAACAAAACATTGTTGCTGCCCACTGCACGGAGCCAATGCCTGACAGATCATGATGTTAGTTTAACTCCAGGTCTTCATACTTGCTAGGCGGGTGGCTTCGTACCTGAACTATTTCATTTAGCCCTGTTTTCCCAATGGAGGCTGTGGGCTGAATTGACTGACCTAACGGACCAGAGGAACTTGAAATAAGTTCAACGGTCGTGTATGCAAGCATCTGTGATTGAGAGTATGTGTACTGTACTCTCATGGGCGCTTCTCGTATTAGCAGAGCCTTTTCATGGTTGCACGAGAAAGTGAGAGAACGGTGGAAGTATGCCACTGCATTGCCGCACCATTGAAAGACTTCACTGAACGGTTGTTCGTGAAACCCATCGAGTATAGCTTCAACCGCAAGTACAATATGAATCTTCTGCCATTTAGTGCACAGTACACTGTCAAGTTGAAGAAACGTGGTACTTGGTGACTTACTAGCGCTCCGATTGGTCAATTGGCGGAAACATTCGAACTTACATAATTACTTGGCAATAATGAGGTACAGCCTTCAGCGCTTCAGCTGTACTTTACGATCGACCTGTGTATGCAATGTCCGTCCGCAAGATTCGTTAATCGATACTCTACATAGTACCACATAGTACTAGCACACACGAAAGAGCATAGTTGAGCTAAAGTAAATGAACTTGGCTGGACAAATCAATTTGAATGAAATACATTGATAGCGCAGCAGTGATCTTTTCACCAGAAGATTCGAGAAGGTTCCGCCGTTACTACAACTTTCGACGAAAAGGAGAAGATATAATACGAGGCGGTGATACTCCTGGAAGCTCTGACACAATCCCTACCTTGCGACGCCCAACGAATAGCCACTGGCCGTTCAGTGCGATTGCACTAACGACTGAGCCCGACGTCCACACTACTAACAGCACTCTGCGATCTCAAACATGTCAGACGTGGGTTCACTTTCCCTCACGCCTTCACATTCTCCATCGTGACTTAGCGGAGTATCGTTTAGGCAAATGATCTCAAAAACCAAGGCAACAAAGCCTTTGCTGCCAAAGATTACGACAAGGCCATCGAGCTCTTCACCGCAGCCATAGCCCTTGACCCATCCAATCACGTCCTCTTCTCGAACCGCAGTGCCGCAAAAGCAGGCAAGAAGTCGTGGAGCGCAGCCCTCGAAGATGCTGAACAGGTTTGATTGAATTGCTGCAGATCTTCTCATGGCTGTTCACTGAATTGTGATACAATTTATCAGTGCGTGACTATCAATCCGACCTGGGGCAAGGGTTATATTAGGAAGGGTGCTGCCCTTCACGGTGTCCGACGATATGACGAAGCTATCGCTGCCTACGAGAAGGGTCTCGAATACGAAGATAGCCCTGCTCTTCGCAAGGGTCTTCAAGAAGTCAAGGACGCGCAAGGTCTGATTAGGTCTTCCCCCTGAGTTATCGAGCGACACTGACAACTCTCAAGCCAGGGATGCGGGCGCAGGCGCAGACTTCGGAATGGCAAGGATATTCCAAGATCCCAACCTTATCGGCAAGCTTGCTACCAATCCGCGCACACAAAAGCATCTCGCGGACCCTGCATTCGTTCAGAAGGTACGAAGCACCGCCGGAAGGACCTCGAAGTCCTTCGCTGAACTTTTCTTTTGTCGCCCTCTTCAGCTCCAGATGATGCGACAGAATCCCAAGCTTGCGGAAGCGTAAGGCTGTGTTCAAATCAGCTTCCATGCGTATACTGACATGTGACCAGCGCCCTTGGTACGGATCCACGAATGATCGACGTGTTCGGTGTTGCGATGGGCATCGACATACAAGGCTTCTCCCGCGACGAAGGATCGGATGACCTTCCTCCTGGCTTCCAGCAAGCCTCCGCACCATCCCCCCCTCCTTCTCCTCCCCGGGCTGCTCCATCCCCCTCATCTTCAAACCCAAGGAGCAGGCCATCCCCAGCCCCTTCCGCACCAAAACCAGAACCACAAGATGTTGAGATGAGCGAGGAAGATGCCGAGGAGGCCAAAGCCAAGGCAGACGCACTCGCTGCGAAAGCAAAGGGTTCAGAGTACTACAAGCAACGACAATTCGAAGAGGCAGCCGCAGCCTTCTCGCAGGCCTGGGATCTCTGGCCGAAGGATGTCACCTTCCTCACCAACCTCGGTGCTGTGTACTTCGAACAGGGAGACTATGACAAGTGCATTGAAACTTGCGAAAAGGCAGTTGAAGAAGGACGAGGGGTAAGTTATGTATATTTTGAATTGTATCAAGGCCGTCGGTTTCTGATACCTGTACATTTCGTCAGCTCCGCGTTGACTACAAACTCCTCGCGAAGGCTCTTGGTCGTGTCGGGTCAGCCTACACACAAAAAGGGGACCTCGCCTCTGCCAAGAAATACTTCCAAAAGTCGCTCTCTGAGCACCGTGACGCCAGTATCCTCTCAAAGCTCCAGGCCACCGAAAAAGCTCTTGTAGAGGCTGACCGTCAGGCTTACATCGACCCTGCCAAGTCTGCTACTGCACGTGAGGAGGGTAACGTTGCGTTCAAAAACGGAGACTTTGCAAGTGCTGTCAAGTTCTACACAGAGAGTATCAAGCGTGATCCTGCGGATGCTAGAGGGTACAACAACCGTGCCGCGGCATACATGAAGCTCATGGCCCTAGCTGATGCACTGAAGGACGCCAACGAGGCAATCAAGGTTGATCCTGCATTCAGTAAGCGGATTCTGGCCATGCACGAAACGCTTATTGACTCGACACTCTATTCGACAGTTAAAGCATATATCCGTAAAGCCACAATCTTGCAAACTATGCGTGAATATAGCAAGGCCCTTGAGGCCCTCCAGGCTGCAACCTCAGCCGACACAGAAAATGCACACATGGGTGAGATCCAATCTCAGGAGATGAAGATTCAGCAAGCGCTTTTCGACCAGCGCGCAGGCGAAACCGAAGAGCAGACCCTTGAGCGTGCAATGAAGGATCCAGAAGTTGCTGTACGTATTTTGATGCATCAATCGTGAATGTGAAACTTACTAGTGGTGTTGTGCAGGCGATCATGAGCGACCCCGTCATGCAGCAAATCTTGCAACAAGCACAGGGCAACCCAGGAGCGCTGCAGGACCACATGAAGAACCCTGGAATACGTGACAAGGTGATCAAACTCGTCAACGCTGGGATCATCAAGACGCGGTGATTGCGCGGTGATGTACTATGAGCAATTACTTGGATAGTGATGGTCTACACTTAATTCTTGTCTTATGCGCGTATGGTACAACTTGTGATTGTAAGGATAATACAGAATCGCATCTTTCGTGTTTCGTCATCGTCGCATCCAGTCCCTTGAGTACAGAGCCTCTCCTGACTCACTCCGAAGGAAATCTGGAAGTCTCCCAAGAGTAATCCAGCAAGCCCACATCTTTCCCCTCAAACAGGTCCGTCACAGCTTGGACACGTTTCTTCCACCCCTCGTTCTCCCCAAGTCCTAGTTTATCGACCTGGTGCCAGATCTGTGCGTTTTCATGCACATCCTTGAGCGTACTGAGCCCGACGACCGTCGGTGTCTCGATCTCCCTCGCCTTGTGGAAAGCGTACTCCAAAGCAAGCTTTGGTAAACTACCGCCACCACTCTCGTCGCTCGCTTTCGCACAGAGTGCGACTGCCCCCTTGGCCGCCTCCTTGACGTTGTCCGACGCGGGGTGCCAAGCAGGCTGGACAGGAGTGAGAAGTCCCATACTCAAGGGCGATGCAGAGATGACCTGCTTTACCCCAGCGCGCTCCTCGAAAGCTACCTTGAAGTCCATAAGCGTGCGGTTCTGGAGATTGAGATGGCAATACGACATGACGACATCCAAAGGTTTGTACGGAGCCGTGTTCCTCACTAGGATTGCAAGGCGTAACAGCGTGGGCAGGGGGTAACCTGGCGATTTGGACGCGACCCGCATCTAGCTCACGTGGCATGGAGAGGCAGGGAGGACTTACCACTGATACCCACTCGTTTGACGACACCGGCTTCTTGTTGTCGCCTCAGCTCTGAGATGGCGGCAAGGACCTCCCGATCGCCATCTCCGCACACGATGGCTTTGTCTTCCTCCTCAAGACCATAGGCCGCCGCTTCAACACCCAATGCGGAACGATGGTCCCCCGACGTTCTCGGTGCCTTCGAGTCAGCGATGAACTCGACATCGTGCACGTATACGGCATCGAGATAGGTGGTATGTAGACGCTGAAGACTGCGTTGAATGCTCGCGCGGACGCCTTCGGGGGTATAGTTGAATGCATCGCGAGTGTTTCCGAATCTTCCACATTTCGTGAACTATA